>CAKNYM010052431.1:164370-176476 GCA_932195095.1 Andricus curvator
TTTCACCTCTGGATACTTTTTTAGAGCTACCAATCTCTGTGGAATGTTATGAGGAACAGTGTTGACGGACCGAGGATTATTATTATTATTATTATTATTATTATGAATGCTAATTTCTAAGCAGAATACGTAGAAACACGAAAAATTCGTTTTTCGACATTGCGCAATATTGCATCATGTGATGCAACAACCTTGTAGAACGTTCTACACTATAATCGACACGTTCGGGATATAATTTTTGCAACGAAAAATTTGATGCGTCATTAGAATAACCTTGAAGCTGTTGACGAAAGAAATTCTCTCGAGAAAGCAATAAATAATCCTTCTTTTTCTCCTTATAAGCTTGAGCTTATTTACATGTATTCAGCTCTACGTCTACATCCTTTGCGCACTGAACGAATGTTTTGTCGATAAGAAAGCAATAAATCAAATTCATATAGGCGAAAACAGGATGTCACATCAAATTTCACATATATACGTCTGCATATTTTCGCATTAAAAATGAATGTTTTATCTACAAGGAAGCAATAAATCATTCTTGTTTTTCTCGTAATAACCTTGAACTTGTTGACATCAATTCGGCTCTTACAATCGTGCAACATTATTATTCTGTGACGTCATCAGGGACCTTCGGGAATGTTGTAGAAGCTCAGCACGGACATGAACCACTACAAGTTAGAAGCTTCTCGATGCCGGTAAGGTAGGAATCTTGGTCCAGAAACCCCCTTGCCTATCTACTATAATTCTCAATTTAAACAAGGATTTGCGCTTGATTGCCTTCTTCTGAATCATAATTAAAATTATTTTTTTAAATTCCCGTTCTATGTCAAAAATATTCTATTCCATGACAAATAATAATTTTGAAAAAAAATCTTTTGACCCAAAGTATAAATTATAATTCTTCACGGAAATTTCCGGTTCAAGTCAGTACTATATCACAATGGAGTAGGGAGGGGGTGCAGAATCTCACGTAACACATGAAAAAAATGAATGTGAATAACAATTTTTAGAAATTCGTGAAAAAATTAAAATTATAGTGATTTTATTTTAGAAGTGAAGTGTCCAAATAAAGTTTTTAATGACCTAGTAACTATATTTTTCTTACAGATCAGGATCCTGTCGTTCCTGCTGAAGGTGACTTCATGCGTAACGCATATGATTTAAAACGTTTGTGTACGTTCAAAAAAGATATTTATCCAAGGTGTGTGGAAAATGGTCTTAACCCTGCGTGGGTCGCGGCCGATCTGACAGGCTCAGGCTCGCGTTTTTCGCCGGCCATTCCTGCCCATGTAGCTGTGGGAACCCACGTCTTCCATTACCTTCCTGACTCCTCCTAACAGTTGTCATGGTACCGATTAGTCCGCTTTTTTCTTCCAAGTGCGATCGTACGAGTGTAATTGGCCTGTCAGGCACACCGCGACCAACTACGTCACAAACTTACTCTGTGGAGGCTGCTATTCAGCATGCAAGTGCGAAAATTCAATGCACATGAATGTGGATGAATCCGACTAACTTTATGTATATTGATCCTAAACTAAATATTGATTACGGTTTCAATGTAAAATTTTAAGTTTTAACACCCGTTTCTTCTAAATTTTGAAGTATCTAAAGCTTAATTTCGCATTTTTACCTTACTTTGGTTTTTGATTATTTCTGCAGTAAAAAAAATTATTAAAATTTTGTGAAATTTTTTTTTTTACTCCTTAGATCCGTACAAATGAGATTCATACTTTAAAATTGGTAAAAATAGTGACCCATGGATGCGGGAGCCATTTATGTCAAGTGAGCTTGTCAGGCTCACCGCGACCAAGATTTTCTCTCGCCAGACCGCGACCCACGCAGGGTTAATTGAAATGTTGGTTCTCAGCTTCTCAAGTGGAAGAACAAAACTCCTCTGGATTCACCCTTGGGTTCTTCATATGATATTTTTTATACATGCAAAGTAAAGCGCCTACAGAGGCACATGTTAATATTAACATATTTTGTTCTGAGTACAGATAATATTTTGAAGCTATAATTGTTTGTTGAAATAATTGAAAAAAATAGTGTTTAATATGTTCGCCGATTATGAGCAGACTCATAATTTATAGTACGATTTAGTATTTTATACGTTAAAGACATTTGTAAGCATTGAAATTCTGAATGAATATATATTTTTCTCACTGCTTCAGGATTAAAAGTCTCTCCTTCGGCATTTAATGTACTAGAGCGTGGTGACAAACATTACATTGGATTATTTCAATTTGATTATGGATTCTTCCCAATTCATAGGAAGTAGGCACATACACATCCTCGCCCAGCGGGTAATTTGAAAACTAGAATACAATCGACTCAAGAGTTATGTGGGAAGAGCATAAAAACTAGTCAAAGATTGCGCCATGTAACTCCAAACAAGGGTTTCATAGGTTATTAAGACGTTCAAACCCCTCTATCCCATACTTTCCACCCTTACTCCCCTAGGTCCCTCCTTCCAACCTTACGTTGCCCTCCCCTCACTTCCCCAATCGCTTCATAACTTATCCCTCCTCTCCTTCCCCCTCTCCTCACTTCCCCAAATTACAATCTACTTGCCCTATTTTCCTTCCCAAAAACCTCCTATTTCCCTTCCCCACTTACTCACACTACCCTAGTAATCCTCGTCACACTTGCCCCTACTATCCCACCCACACTGCTAATCAGTTCCCTACTTCTCCAGCCCTCATTACTCATCATTTTCCCACACTCACGCACATTACCGCTACATCCGCTTCCCTCATTTTCCCTCTGGAAGAAAGTACGATGGACGGATGGACACTCGAACAAAACTCTAAGGACTTCTTGACAGGGGTTACACATTCCAGAAAAGTTACCATAAATGAAACGATACAGTAAATTTATTGCCTTTATTGAATGCTTGTCTGTTTTGCACTGCTAGTGGAGACTAATACCTACTTAGTATAAGTTTTACACTGAAAATTTTACCGTGGTTCAGATTAATATCCAAAATAAAACTGGTTTCCGTTTTCCAACAGGTTGACATAATGCAGATCGACCGTCCACGTCATTGGTCAATACAATATAAGGATGATGTTGCATACAGCCATTGACGAAAACTAAAAATATATGAGAAAATGTTAAATTTCTTTGTTCTAAATAAAAAGATTTAGCATGAACACGAATTGACTTTTATAATCACACTGAATATCTCAGGCACGCCTTCGCTTCTTTACCGCATGCCTAAATATGGATAGATATATATGAAACTTATTTATGTCGAAAGAATTACATGTTTGATACCTTGTGGTTTAGGGTGCTACGAATATCTAGCGATTCTCCAGTAAATATTATTCATGTTGAATTAATTTATGTGTATAAAAATTTCGTTGAAACTGAAAAATACGGCTGCGAAGTACTATGGACGTATTCACTGTGGGTGTATATATTTGTGCTCATTTTATGAGCATTTTGTTTCTTCAATAGTATCAAATGAATTTGCTTCCTCATAGAGGGAGGTTTTCCCTAACAAAAGAAAAAAATGTATACTTTCAATATTTTTCAAGCTTATGTTTCTGTCTTTGCGAATATTTGATTTTCATAAAATCAAATTATATTTCAAATTAAAACCTCATTGAAACAATGTAACTTTTCTTAAAACTTTCTGAGTAGCTATTGATTAATCAATAATGGTCTTCAAAAGTTCCAATACTAAAAACATTTTCCTTATGTAAACAAGATAAACAATGCATTTGTTAAAGTTATAAAATGATATTGCTAGATCATAAGAGGGCATAGAAGGTTCGTCAATGGGTCATTCGACGTGTCTCGAAGACGCAAACAAACATTTCGGAGACAGTACTGTAGTACTTCTAATATGAACAAAGTTTTTCTCATATAAATAGAATACACGATGTTTTTGAAACTTCATAAATCGGTACTGTTCTGTCATAAAAATTTCACCAATAGGTCGATCTATGAGTCTCAAGGATGCGAACAAAAATTCTACGTGTAATATTGTCGTGTTTTGAATATCAACAAAGTTTTTTTCATATAAACAGAATAAACCATTTTTTTGAAACTTCATAAATCGGTACTGCTGGGTCACGAAAGGTTGATCAATAGTTCAATCGATGCGTCTCAAGGACGCGAACAAAAACTCTCCATGTAATATTGTCGTGTTTTGAATATCAATAAAGTTTTTATCATATAAGCAGAATAAACCATTTCTTTGAAAGTTCATAAATCGATACTGGTAGGTCATAAAAGATTCAAACATAGGTCGACCAATGCGTTTCAGAGACGTGAACATATAAGCTAGATATCGTGTTTTTGTATTTTGAATATCAAAAAAGTTTTTCTTATATAAACAAGGTAAAAATTTTGCTTTTTAAATCTCTAAACACAAGAAAATAGTTCTAAATGGGCGATCTAGCTCAGAGTCCTGTCAGACCTGGATATCAATCCGAGCTACACTTCATTCAAATTTCATGATCATAGCTCTTTTACTTTTCGAGATATGGTGAACAGAAAAAAGTTACATACACACACATACACACACATGGACATTTTTTAAAAACTTTATTTTCGAGCTCCTGGGGTCGAATTATATCAAAATATGTCAAAAAAGTATATTTGAAATTTAGATCATTACAAACCTCCCTCTATGAGGAAGCAAAATTAAGGTTCGAATTAAATGTATTTTAGATTCAGTTATAGTTACGTTGAAAAATTTGTTCGCAAATAAAGGCATGCCGTTTATGAAAAAAGTAACTTATAGAAATATGAGATAAAAAGCATAAACTCAAGAATTTTCCTGTTCTATAGAGAGATAGATTATCCGCTCTGTTTGCGCGCTATTGTTTCACGCAAATTCTTTCAGAAAGTTCGAGTTTATATAATTTAAATTAGGAGAGTGCTAACAATCTGAGATTACTTTTCATACACTGATAACGAAATTGTAGCTTCTGTACCTGGAGAAAATTGAATTGCATTAATTTAATGATATAATTCTTCAAATGCGGTAGTGTCTATGTGTACCGATACTCGTACCGAAAATATCAGACAGGTCGTCCCGAAATTTCAGTTCACGCAACCACAGCCTTTTCGAATGCATATTATTTTAATAAGTTTGCCTTCAGACATCAATTTATTAGTTCATTGTAAATCAGGGCCTTATATGAATTAATTCATATTAAATTATTTTTGTTCACTTCAAAATAATATATCGAGTGAAGCGGCATTCGAACACCCCCTTGAACCCACCCACGCAGTCAGATTCGTTTCTATAAAATACCATTAAATTCTATACAGCTGGAAAGATTCGGTGAATATTTTATTTTCTTATTTTTTGGAAAAAGGACAATTTTTCGAAAAAAGCGATGTTATTGCTCCTATGATTTTTTGAGGTTGGTCTCAGGCTGTGGATTGTCATGAAAGTCTTCTGGTTCGAGAATATAATCCCCCGAGTATTCGTTTCTTAGGTATGCTAGTGCATCATATTCACGAAGAAGGTGATGAGCTGTCACTACAAGAAAATCAAACTTACGACAACGAGAGTTGTCTCCCAACCTCATGTTGGTCATATGTTTTCTCAGTCGGCAGTGTCCTGTAAGCATCCCTACTACGACATTAATCTGCCTTCATTCCATTTGCAAGAGTTCATTAGTCCTCTTAGTACATGTAGCAGACATGAAATTCTTAGATTGCACCATTCACCTGGTTTCCTCTCAATATCTCGCATGCTCTTCCGAGAACAATTTAACCTGTTAGCCAGTGTATCTGCTTTATCATTACCTAAAATATTATATATTGACTAACAGCTGAGCAGGCTCATCTGTCAAACTTGCCTTCAAGTAATGCAGTTTCTGGACTGAAGGCAGAGTCACGTCATCCTTTACCATCGAAAAAAACATATCCCGGCAGGCAGGCTATGCAGTGAAATCACCGGAAAACTTGGGTAATTCCAATTGTGGAAACATCTTTTTCACTTGTGTTAAAGGAGCATCATTGGTAGCGGGGGATGTATGCTTGGAAGAGAAAGAAGCACCAAGTGCGTCCAGCTCGTCCTGTATATACACCTTTGCAACAACATATTTTTCTTCTCCTTTAGTAAACAAATCTTGCGCAAAATATGGATCGGTTGAGTTGTCCTCATGCACAATGAGAAGCTGATCATGGTTTGTACCAAACTTGTACTACTTCTTTTCCAAGTTTTCCAAGTGTACGTTGAGTACGTTCTTGGCAAGGTTCGTTTTACCGGACTTTTTCAAATTGGAAACTGCATTGCAGATGAGTTCGTTAATCCCATTCTCCTATTTTCACTCGCTTTGGCAAATCGCCCCGAGCTAGAGAAAGTGGTACCTAGATAGTCATACGTTTGCACGATATCCAGAAGTTCACCCTTATACCAAAAGTTATAATCGTGACTAATGTTGCCCTTATGAAAAATTAGAACCTTTGATTTACTTTTATTAATGGAAAGAAAATTTTCTTCGCAATATTGAGCAATTATATTTATGTTCCTCTGAAGGTCAACTGGAGAAGCTGCTAGAACCACAATATCATCCGCGTAAGCCAAAAAGAATAATTCCGTAAAATAATTAACTATAATCTCTCTGGTTCCATGATTTATTAAGTATCCTCAAGGTCGCTTAGGAATAAAGCGAATAATATCGGACTGAAACTTTCCCCCTGGAGGAGACCTAAGGTTACCTCTACCGGAGTGGTGTTTCCGTCCGTTGAACGTATAGAAACAGTAGCTTTCTGATATAAGTTAGAAATAATTTTCAACATTTTGGTGCTGACGCCCTTCTTCAGGAGTTTTTTCCAAAGGTGATGATGGTTAATAGAGGGAAAGGCCCTTTTAAAGTCAACGAAGAATGAAAATATTTTGCCCCCTGGTTTGGAGAGATGTATTTGGATAATAGAAGATAGAGTGAAAGTGTGATCCAAGCAGCTCCTTCCACTCCTGAAACCAGCCTGGTTCTCTGGGAGCGCACCTGTACACTCAGCCCACTTGGAGAGCCTTGACAGCAAAACTTGCGTGAAAATCTTAGTTATACAGTTAACAAGGGCAATCTCTCTATAATTTGAGGGATCTGTTTTAGAGCCTTTTTTGTGTATCATAAAAAGATGAATTTTTGCCCAATCAGATGGGACTTCTTCTGCCCTCCAGATCCTGCCAAACAAGCCCTGCAAGTAAAGGAGCCAATTCTCAGGGAGATACTTATAAAATTCATTGCTAATGCCATCCCCCCCAGGAGCCTTGTTTAATTTACATTTTTTTAAACTTTCTTGAATTTCATTTTGGGTAACATCCGAGTCCAAAAGAGGATAAGAGACTTCAAACCAGCAGATATCTAACGCAGTACGAGGTGGATACATTGCATTGACAAATTCTTGCCACTCCGCAAAGCTAATAGGACCTACAGTGGAGGCTCGAAATCTATCATTGTTAACCGCCTTCCAGAATGTCACGGAATTGTTAGCCGTAGCCAGGTCATTAAGGCGAGAACTCTCAAACTCCTTACGCTTCCTATCAATTACACAAACATAGTGACGTTTCGACCCCTTGTAAACCCTATCGTCCGCGTCCAAGAACCCTGATTCTTTGCACTTTTTTAAATCCCTCTTTATTTTACGGGAAAGATAGGAACATTCATCATCGTACCAGGGTTTCTTTCTAAATTCCCCTATATATTGTTTTTTAGTCAACCCCACTTCTTTCGCAATCTGACTAATTGTAGCCGTAAGTTTATCATTTAACTCATCGATAGATGAGTTTTCCTGAAGGGCGACATTAGGAACGGACATCATGCCCTCGGTGTAGGCTAATGCTAGGTGATTCTTCCATTTAATCGACTCATGTAAAGAATTTACAATTAGGTTACAATTAGACTCCTCTTTACGATACAAGTATAATTTAGTAACGATCGGGAAATGGTCAGATCATGTTGCCATCGAAAGAGTTTCGAAATCCTCTACAAATTCTAAAAAGTTAATGTTACAGGCAGCGAGATCCATTACACTATTACTCAATGGCTCCTGAGAGGACAAATTTTTAGGTTATCATTAGTCACCCTATTTTTTATACTGTCCAAATTGTTAACGTTTACTCTCATTCTCTCAGGAGCCATGAAGGTAAATTGAGCAGTTGTGTCTCCTGGCAATCTCCCATTTGATATCACCAAATTATTACTTTCTAGTGATTCTATTAATGCAGAGCCATGTCTATTAATTTTTTTATCCAAAGAAAGACGATTATGTGACTGATGATTAAAATTTCAGTTGAAAAATCAATTTTCAACCAAAAAATGACTAATGAAATTCTTTAATTGCCTACTGAGTAGATTTTTTTGTCATGAAATAGTTGAGTTTGTATCCCAAAGGTAAAGATTTAAAAAAAAACAGTTGAATTTTCAATACAAAAATAACTTAAGCAAAATTCTTTAATTTCGTACGAAGTAGATTATTTTATCATTATATAGTGGAATTTTCAACCAAAATCATTAATTTGTAACGCAGAAGAATAATTTTCTACCCAAAAGGTTGAATTTTGCACAAAATCCATGAATTTTTTACTACAAAATATCAATGTTGAACAATAAATGCAAAATAGTTGAATTTTCGGCTGGATTTTCGGTTAAAAATAAACCATTAACTAAAAAACGAGTTTTTAAAAAAATAGTTGAATTTTGAATTAAACCATTTTCAACTAAAATCAAGAATTTAAAATTATAAAACTGCATTTTTAACAAACCAGTTCAACGTTGAGCCAAGTATTTGAATTTTCAACTAAAAATGGAATAGTTGAATTTGCAGTTAAAAATTAATTTTCGACTAAAAAAAAAACTATTTTTCGACAATGTAGTTAAATTCTCAACACAATAAATTAATTTTCTACCACAATAGTTGAATTTTTAACCCAAAAATACGTTTTTTTTAACAAAACAGTTGAATTTCCAACAAAAAAATGACTTTAACCAAATTATTCAATTCCCTACGAAGTAGATTTTTTTCATTAAATAGTTGAATTTTAATCACAATAATGAATTTTTAACAAAGAAAATTAATTTTCTACCGAAAAAGACGAACTTTTCACGAAATGTATAAATTTTCAAATAAAAAAGATCAATTTTTAATACAAAATGCAATAGTCCTTATGGATTGAAAGTGAAACTACTTTGTCAAAAATTCACTTTTTTGGTTGAAGATTCGTCAGTTTACTTTCGACACACCTTTTAATGTGCAAAATTTAACTATTTTTTGAAAATTTCTGTTTTATGTTGACAATTCGTCTGGCGTGGCAGAATATTAATCTTCTGGGCTGAAAATTTATCTTTTTGGTTAAAGATACATATCTTTGGTTGAATTTTTTTTTATTGAACATTATTTTTTCTACTGAAATTACTTTTTTACCAAAAATGTTAGCTATTCTATTTCAAGTAGAATTTTTGGTTTGTAAGTGAAAAAGTAATCGTATTCGTTGAAACTTCATGTTTTTGGTTAAAAATTTATTTCTTTGGTTGTAAATTAAACTATTTTGTTGAAAGTTCATCTCATTGGTAGGAATTTAATCTTTTTTAGTTGAAAATTCATGTATTTGTGGGTTCGTATTTTTTGGTAGAAAATTAATCTTCTTGGATGAAAATTTATCTTTTTTATTGATTTTTATTATTGAGTTTGGTTAAAATTTGTTTTCGTGAAAATTCAATTATTCCGTTGAAATTTTATTTTATTGGGCTTAGAATTACATTCTTTACTAACAATTTTGCTATTATATTTGAAGTTGAAAATTGATCTGTTTTATGTGAAAATTCCGCCATTTTCAAATGCGCCTTCTTTGGTTGAAAATTCAACTGATTTGTAGATAATTTGTGTTTTTTGTAGAAAATAAAGTTTCAGCGAGATTTTTAACAAAAATTGAGGAATGCATTCTTTTAAATAAAATTAAAGTGGGGACTATATTAAATTCAATTTTAAACACTTTCAAATCCTAATATTTCAATTTAAAATATTCATTTTTCACAAAATAGATGCATTTTTAACCAAATAGTTGAATTTTCAGTCAAAAAGACGAATTTACGAGCAACAACAATAATTTTTTATCAAAAATAGAATAGTTCAATTTCCAGTTAAAAAATTGATTTTCAACGAAACAAAAAAAAAAAATTTTCAACAAAATAAGTAAATTCATAACCAGATAAATAAATTTTAAATCAAAAAGTAAAAATTTTAACCAGGGAAATTAATTTTCTCACAGAAGAGATGACATTCTAATAAAATAAAAGAAATTTCAATTAAAAAAGAAAAATTTTCCACCATAAATGGCATACAGAAATTTTCGGTTAAAAAAATTAGTTTTGAACCGAGAAAAACAAATTTTCAACAAAATAGTAGACTGTGTAACCAAGAAATGATTTTTTTACAAAATAGTTGAATTGTTAACTAGTTTAGTTTTTAATGAAAAAAGATGAATTTCGTTTCGATTTTTTGCTAAAAAGTTTTACTATTATATTTTTTGTAAAAAAGTCATATTTTCGAATGAAAATTCAACTTATTGTAGAAAAGTTGTCTTTTTGGCTTCAAAATTTAGCAGTTTTGTGGACATTTTTTTTCTTTTTCGACTGATAAATCTTTATTGGTTGGAAATTCTCTGTACGTGGTTTGAGGGTTCATCATTTTCGTGTGTACAAAATTCCACTACTTGGTTACAAGTTAATTTCTTTGTTGAATGTTCATGTTTTTGGGTAAAAATTTACAAATTTTTCGGAAATTAGTTAATTTTCAATATATAATGGTATATTAAATTTTTTTAAACTGAGAACTACTTTTTCCATCAGCAAATATAAGAATTTCATTTTTGATTCAAAACTAATTTTTCGTTAGTTGCAAATTCTGTCTTTTGCGCTAGATTCAACTGTTTTTGATACAGAAATCTAACTTAATTAAAATATAAACTATTAAATTTTGCGTTAAGAATCCATCTTTTTTTGTTAAAACTTATCGTCTTTATTGTACATTAATCTTTTTGCTTCAAAATTTTACTATTTTGTTAAAAATTCGATTTTGTATAAAAATTGATATTTGTGAGGAAATTTTATCTTTTTGGGTTAAAATACAACTGTTTGGTGAAAATATTAAATATTTCATTTTTTTTTTAAGAATTCCTCTGCTGGAATGAAAAATGAACTGAATTTATCAATTCGACGTTTAATTTAGAATCCGTACTCTTTAGGGATTCTTTATATAGAATATTATAATTTTTCTTCATTCTATTTGACATTTTTATTTTGGTTATTATTATTTCATACTAAACAAAAATATAATACATAAAAAAGTATAATAAAAATTAAGAATATTAAAATTTAATAATATATTGAGATAAGATTATATAAAAATAGATTACCGAGGGCCACAACCTTCTGATGAAGCCAAAAAAATTAGCGTAAAGTAATAATATTTTTTTAAATGACGAAAGTTATATTTTTTGAATTTCAACATTCAAGTAGAATTACATACAAACATCTGAAAAAAAAAAATATTTGACCTCATTGCGACACCGTAGGACCATTTTCGATTTTCAAAATTTTTGTATTTTTTAGCCTACTTTAACGTACACCAAACATGTTGACAAGCTGCATGAATCTAAGATTAAAAATGTCAAGGCAAGTAAATAAAATCTACTTATTTCGGAAATTATTTCTCTCGTCCAAGGTAAAACATACATAATGCGATACAGGGTTATCTCTTAAAGCTGATAATAAAAAACACGACCTAAAAGCCTTTTTGTTTCGGAACATATTTCAGGTAGTTATTGTTGTCAATAATGCGGAAATTTCTATGGCATATAGAAGAAAGTGAAACACATTCAAAACTTCATATCAACTGCAATTTTGAAAATTCTCTAAGAATCAGTTTTTTGTCTGCCGAAAAATGAAGATTTTTATTTTGACTATACAGCTTTTCGCTTTTCTTTCTCTCAATTCTGCTCGTAAGTAAAATACAACATAATAATGGAAAATCAATCATACGTTAAAATATCATACATCGAGGATATCGACTATATTCAAAACTTACTTGTTTTTTTACATTCTCATCTAGAGAAGGTATTAGATTTGTGTAAAATTTG
>CAKNYM010052431.1:176671-195685 GCA_932195095.1 Andricus curvator
CTGGACTAAAATTGTGCATTCAAAAAAGATCTACAAATTTCTCATGGTTCACTTTTTGATAGGATGTGTAGTTTTTGTTTTATTCGTAAAAAATAACATTAACAGTGAAAAAATCGGCCCGATAAGCGGGCACATTCTGATCAAAACTTTGCTTATTTACTTTATTTTTCATCTCGGGTGTGTTTTTTCACAATATTTCATTGTTTTTATGTTCTCAATACTATTTCTAACGATTAAAACAATAAAATATAATAATAATTTAAACAATTTATTCTGACTGAAAATCTGACTTTTATTTCAGAATGCGTCTTGATCTTTATTTACTAAAATAATTGCTCTGAAAAAATTTGACTATTACATTTATATTTCAAGAACTATGCTCCAAATAGACGAAATTAATAAATATATATATATATATATATATATTAAAAAAAAAAAAAAAGACTTATTGGCTCCTCGTTTAGAGGTGGGCCGGGAATGCGCAGATGGAAACATATGAACTCCTATGTGATACAACGCTGCTGAAGGCTGGTGACCTTCTCAGCATAAAACATCAACCAATTGCGACTCTTTCTGTTTTTTTCCTTTTATTTCCCGGCCCCCCCCCGTGACAGAAGTTTTCGTGGGACTGACGTTAGAGCTGGAGTCTCCACTATACGGTGAATCACTACTTGACTTGGACATGATTTCAACTCGCAAAACAAATTTCGCGCATAAAGGTGGTAGTTGGGTGTACAATCTAAACATGAACAATACAAACAATAAAGTAGCCTCGGACTGGACTGAAACTTTGATTGACTAAATGCATACACACGGTAAACGTAAAGTTTGAGTTTCAGGCGATGAATGGAGACTGGGTGTTTGGAATGCTAGAGGAGTGAATGATCTTAAAGTAAGAGAACTACGAGAAACTATGCATGCTAGGAAACTAGATATTTTATGTGTACCTGAGACAAAGAAAAAGGGATGCGAAAGTAGAAACATAGAAAATGGGGTGTTGAAAAGCGGTTTTGAAATATGGTTAGGAGTAGATAGGGAATCACATGGTAGTCAAGGGGTCGGTTTGATTATGAATGAAAAAGCAAGATATATGTTCCAAAAACGACTTAAATACTTTTTTTCTCCCCTTTTCAGATAGTTGAAAAAAAATCTTTCTGATTGTAGGATTTATTATAAAGATACGGAAATATACGCTAAAGTAAAGGAATTACCTTCTTCATTTTAAATCAAATACAACTTTAGTCATTTTTATCTGAAGAAGATTGAACATAACATATGGTCGTGGCGAACTTTTGGGTTTCTATTATACGATGAACAGAAACGAGCGTGAAGCGCGAGGTTCACATGATGATCAAACGAAATATCGAGCGCGAAGCGCGAGTGTCGTGACGAGAATGTGTTCCTTAAGGTCGATAGAACCTTAAGTAAATTAGTTCATCTTTTTATGTAAAACTGACATAATTAAACCAAAAGCAGGTCATAACGATGAAGCTTTAACAGAGTATTAGGCCGCAAAGCGTGCACTAGCGAGGACACGAAGTGTGAAAACCTAGACGACAAATGTGTCCGAGCGCGCAGCGCGAGGTGAATACATTATCGAGCGCGAAGCGCGAGATGAATACCCAATCGAGCGCGAAGCGCGAGATCCAACAGGTGCGCGCCCTAGGCGCGCTGAAACTTGCGAGCGAAGCGAGCCGCGCGCGAAGCGCGCTATGAGAATGTGCCCGCGAAGCGGGCGGATTTTTTTTGAAATAGTTGAAACATATTTTATCATTGTATACGTATCTTGTGCATCTTCGGCGTTATTATGTATTTAGAGAAATTAGTGTCTCACCAATTGTTATAAATGATTTGTTCTAAATTTATTTTTATGAAACCAATTTGAATGCATCACCACGTTGATTTTTAAGTGGATAGCCACGTCGACTTTTTCATTTGGGATGCTAAAATGTGTTTGTCAGTGACTAGTATGAGTGATCTTTTTTATGAAACACAGTTTACGATCATGTAAAAATTAAAATCAGTTGCTCTTTTTCACAGTGAATAATGGTGAAAATTCTAGTTTGTTCGAATCTCTTATATTATGTTGCTTATTAATCGGTATTTTCTTATCTCAACGAACCCGATCTGAAAAACCACCCTGTTGCCAAAAATAAAATCTGCAAAAAACAAAGTGCATTAGAATTTTGGGCTCTCGAATACATCAAACAAAGTTTCCAAAAACCACCCTTATGTACAAAAAACAACCTCTTAAGTAAAAACTTAAACCTGGGAAAAATAAAGTAGAAAGTAGTGTTGGGCTTTTCTTGGGCTCACGAATGCTTGATTTTTTTTTGCAAAAACCACTCACACGTCTAAAAAATGAAACGCCTATCTAATTCGAATTTTACTTTTCAAGGAGTCCAAAAATCAGAGACTCCATTTACATTGCAACAATTTGAGAAAGATTATTTTTTGACAAAGTCATATCTGCGTGGTATCAAGGGGTTGTATTTTAAAGTAAAGGGTTGGAGCCCAAAAATCCGAGTTGGTATTTTTGAGAAACCCGAAAATTATAGACGCTATTTACACAATAAAATTCTAAAAAAATTATTTTTTCACAAAGTTACATCTGCGTGGTTGGAGCTTCAATTATAGTTGCCCAGAACCATAAGGACCATCGACCAAAACGACTGACGTTTTCTATCACCTTCACTGTCTTAGCACTTTACATTTCTCAAAGGTGACTCAACAAATTCCTAGCTTTCAATTGTTACTAACAATTGGATATTTATCATTTTGTTTAGTTGACCAGAATTCTATCGGGTGAATAGAGTCTGATTTTTGGACTCTTTGAAAATGAAAATTCGAAATCATAGATAGCCGTTTGATTTTTTAGATGCAGAAGTGGTTTTCACAAAAAATTCAAACATTCAAACAGTTCGTGAGAAATTTTGTTTGGCGCATTTGAGAGCCAAAAATAAGGCCAAAATTCTGATGCACATTTTCTTTCGCAGATTTTATTTTTCGTAAGAGGGTGGTTTTTTTGTCAAGAGCCCAAAATAAGCCAAAAATTGTGGTGTGCATCGTTTCTTCCGAGTTTGAGTTTTTACATAGGGGATAGTTTTATTTTCGGTAGGGATAGCTTTTGGAAATTGGTTGATGGTCCGTTCAAGAGCCCAAAAAATCTCAAAATTCTTTCGTCTTTGATTTTTAATTTTTTCAAATTTGTATGTAGTGGAGAGGCTGGCTTGAGTCAAGCCAGCACCTACACTCCAAATTTGAATTTTCAAAAAAAGTAGTGGAGCCCAAAAATCGGCAATTCAGCACAAAAAAGCCCAAATTTCTGATACAAAGAAATTTGGGAATTTCGATTGTGGAGGTGCTAGCTTTATGGACCTATAAAACATGGTCATTACAAATTTGTGCAACTTCAAGTTTTAAAGGGGAAAAAATTGTTTCGAGAAATGAAAACTGTTTGAATAATTGCAAACTGGCCTTTAGAAAAAAATATTATTATATTTGAGGTTTACATCGGATAAAAATCGTTTAAACAAATTAAATTTTCAAAAGTAATTTTGAATTATCGCGAAAAAAATTAGCCTCAAAATTCTTTAATTGTGTAATTGTTTCGGACCAATAACGACTTTTTGGAACTCGTCGAAAAAATGCATTCATACTGGAAATCCCTATATTTTTCTTTTCTGACAGAATCAGCAGATCCACCGAAACCTACGATTAAGGTCAACATAATATAAGGATGATATTGCACACAGCCATTGACGATAACTAGAAACATATGAAAAAATGTTAAATTTCTTTGTTCTAAATAAAAAGATTTAGCATGGACACGAATTGACTTTTATATTCACACTGAATATCTCGCGCACGCCTTCTTTTCTTTCCCGGATGCTTAAATATTGATACATATATATGAAACTTATTTCTATTGAACGAATTACAATTTTGATACCTTGTGGTTCAGTGTGCTAGAAACATGTAGCGATTATCAAGTAAATATTATTCATTTTTAATTAATTTATATGTATAAAAATTTAGTTTTGAATGAAAAAATAATTAATTGTGCAATATGTATAAGTCTAGACCTCTTAAGTATATGTATATCCAATGAGTCACTTTTTGTAAGGTCAATAGAATAAAGAGACAATAAGTCTTTTCCAATTGTAATAGACAATGAGACGTTTCGGCTTAGATTGAAGCCATCATCAGTCAAATTTATTAATGTTTCTAAAAATGTTTCAAATAATATGCAAAATTATACAAAGTGCAAAGACGCGGAAAATCAAAGAAAAACAAGGTGTTTATATAAATAATAAAGGAAATACATACCTGAGAAGAAAAATGCCAAAAATGATCATTATTGTATAAAACATAGTCAAAAAATCAAAGTTAATACTAAATAAACAAATACGAAGGACGGAAACACAACGAGCCAAGACAGATGGCAAAGTCTGACTGTGTAAGTATACAATCTAAGGCTGGAAAACCAATTAGAAGAAAAATATGACTACTAAAGGTAAAGTAGAGCGCTAAGTTATTAAAACTTGGTAAGTGGTTTATATTGAAGCGGGAAAAAATTATGCTCAAATCTGATATTAACATTATTATCTATTTTGTTGATAAAAAAGTTTTCTGAGAGAGCTGTGTGATTTGAAGCGTCCGGATTTCTAATAGAGTTTTTATGTTCAGGTGTGCGAGTTTCAATGCATCTCCCTGTTTCACCAATATATGAAGAATCACAATCCTTGCAATCATATTTGTAAACAACACCAGTTAGTTTACCTTTAGGTAAAGGATCTTGTAGATAATTGAAAAATTTGGAAAAATAATTGATAGGTTTGTAGATGGTTTTTATATTGTATGAATGTAAGATGTGTTGAATTTTTTTCGAGAGATTTTTTACATATGGACAGACAGTAAAATCTATGTACTTTTTTGAATTTTTACTATTCTTTTGAATTTGAAAAGATTCAGAATTGTAGAACTTGTTACTTTCTTTTTTTAAACAGAAATCAATGAGGGATTTAAGGTAGCCATTGTTAATTAGAGTTTGTTTAATTAAATTTATATTTTTAGTTCTGAAAGAAATGTCCGAGCTGCGAAACATTCTAAAAAATAGGCCAGAAACTATGCTAGTTTTATGATTGTAAGGATGTGCTGAATCAAGATTCAAGTACCTCCCAGACCAGGATTGCTTTTGGAACCAATCGATTTTTAGAGAATTATCCATACTTATGATAAGTGTGTCTAAAAAACAAATTTGCGAATTATTTTCAACTTCAATTGTGAATTTAATATTAGAGTGGTAAGAGTTGAATAAGTTAAGGATAAAGTCCAACTTGTCAAGAGGAACATCAGTAATTATATCATCAACATAACGGAAGAAAAACGGAATAGCAAAAGATAAGATGATAAAGATATAGATTCTAAATTTTCCATGACTAAGTTCGCAGCTGAAGGGGAAAGTGGAGAACCCATAGCTAATCCTGAGACCTGTTTATAGGTTACATGATTAAATTTGAAATACGTGGAATTTAAGCAGATTTCAACCAATTCAATAAACTGGTCCAACGGAATGGAGGTATGTCTACTAATGTCCGGCCACTTCAACTCAATGCAGTCTAAAACTTTTGAAATAGGAATTTTATTGAACATGGAGACCACATCTAAGGAAACTAAAACATAATTAGATGGAATCATTGGGAATTTTATTTTTTGGATAAAAGAGAGACTATCGGTAATATGGTGTGGTGTTTTTCCAATAATATTATTTAATATTTTTGATATAACTTTAGAGAGATTATAAGTAGGATCATTAATCGTCGAAACAATTAATCTGAGTGGATTGTTTTCTTTATGGATCTTGGGTAAACCGTAAGCTCTAGGAGTGATAGCAGAATAAGTTCTTAATGGTTTAGCCTCCATGTGTTCAATGAAGCCATTAGATTCCAAATTTGTAATTAATTTATTACACTTATCTTGTACCGTGGCTGTGTATTCGAAATTAGAGATGGAATATAAATTTTGTCTTGAAGTAATAAGTTAATGTTATTAATATAATCAGATTTGGAAATCGCTACTGTAACATTATCTTTATCAGCATTTACAAACATTATATCAGGGTTTTCCAGTTTGAACCTTCTAATACGATTAGTATCAAACAATTTTTCAAAACGTAGCCTATTTTTAAATTTAATCTGCGCAACATGGTATAATAAATGGTTCAAAAATCTTACCACTACTGATATTCCTGACGACGTTATAAATCTCGTTTCATTGGGTCCTAAATTTTCTTCCAATACTTTTAATGTCAATGATTTTCAAGTTCAAAATTTGATCTCGTCCATTGAAACAGGTATTTATAAATTAGACTCAGATGATAAACACGTTATACGCAATCGCTGAACCCAAACCATTTCTGACCATGTTGCGCAGATTAAATTTAAAAATAGGCTACGTTTTGAAAAATTGTTTGATACTAATCGTATTAGAAGGTTCAAACTGGAAAACCCTGATATAATGTTTGTAAATGCTGATAAAGATAATGTTACAGTAGCGATTTCCAAATCTGATTATATTAATAACATTAACTTATTACTTCAAGACAAAATTTATATTCCATCTCTAATTTCGAATACACAGCCACGGTACAAGATAAGTGTAATAAATTAATTACAAATTTGGAATCTAATGGCTTTATTGAACACATAGAGGCTAAATCATTGAGAACTTATTCTGCTATCACTCCTAGAGCTTACGGTTTACCCAAGATCCATAAAGAAAACAATCCACTCAGATTAATTGTTTCGACGATTAATGGTCCTACTTATAATCTCTCTAAATTTATATCAAAAATATTAAACAATATTATTGGAAAAACACCACACCATATTACCGATAGTCTCTCTTTTGTCCAAAAAATAAAATTCCCAATGATTCCATCTAATTATGTTTTAGTTTCCTTAGATGTGGTCTCTATGTTCAATAACATTCCTATTTCAAAGGTTTTAGACTGCATTGAGTTGAAGTGGCCGGACATTAGTAGACATACCTCCATTCCGTTGGACCAGTTTATTGAAATGGTTGAAATCTGCTTAAATTCCACGTATTTCAAATTTAATCATGTAACCTATAAACGGGTCTCAGGATTAGCAATGGGTTCTCCACTTTCCCCTTCAGCTGCGAACTTAGCCATGCAAAATTGAGAATCCATATGTTTATCAACGTTATCTTTTGCTATTCCGTTTTTCTTCCGTTATGTTGATGATATAATTACTGCTGTTCCTCTTGACAAGTTGGACTTTATCGTTAACTTATTCAACTCTTACCACTCTAATATTAAATTCACAATTGAAGTTGAAAATAATTCGCAAATTTGTTTTTTAGACACACTTATCATAAGGATGGATAATTCTCTAAAAATCGATCGGTTCCAAAAGCAATCCTGGTCTGGGAGGTACTTGAATTTTGATTCAGCACATCCTTACAATCATAAAACTAGCATCGTTACTGGCCTATTTTTTAGAATGTTTCGCAGCTCGGACATTTCTTTCAAAACTAAAAATATTAATTTAATTAAACAAACTCTAATTAACAATGGCTACCCTAAATCCCTCATTGATTTCTGTTTAAAAATGAAACTAATAAGTTCTACAATTCTGAATCTTTTAAGATTCAAAAGAATAGTACAAATTCAAAAAAGTACATAGATTTTACTGTCTGTCCATATGTAAAAAATCTCTCGGAAAAAATTCAACACATCTTAAATTCATACAATATAAAAACCATCTACAAACCTATCAATAGTTTTTCCAAATTTTTCAATAATCTAAAAGATCCTTTACCATAAGGTAAATTATCTGGTGTTGTTTACAAATACGATTGCAAGGATTGTGATTCTTCACATATTGGTGAAACAGGGAGATGCATTGAAACTCGCACAAGTGAACATAAAAACTCTATTAGAAATCCGGGCGCTTCAAATCACACAGCTCTCTCAGAACATTTTTTAGAACTTGGCCACAATTTTGATTTTGATAATTTCAAAATTCTTTCAGTTGAGAATAGTATTGCTCGCAGAAAAATTATTGAAAACTTTTTTATCAACAAAATAAATAATAATGTTAATATCAGATTTGAGCATAATTTTTTCCCGCTTGAATATAAACCACTTACCAAGTTATAACAACTTAGCGCTCTACTTTACCTTTAGTAATCATATTTTTCTTCTAATTGGTTTTCCAGCCTTAGATTGTATACTTACACAGTCAGACTTTGCCATCTGTCTTGGCTCGTTGTGTTTCCGTCCTTCGTATTTATCTATTTAGTTTTAACTTTGAGTTTTTGACTATATTTTATACAATAATGACCATTTTTGGCATTTTTCTTCTCAGGTATGTCTTTTCTTTATTATTTATATAAACACCTTGTTTTTCTTTGATTTTCCGCTTCTTTGCATTTTGTATAATTTTGCATATTATTTGAAACATTTTTAGAAACATTAATAAATTTGACTGATGATGTCTTCAATCTAAGCCGAAACGTCTCATTGTCTATTACAATTGGAAAAGACTTATTGTCTCATTATTCTATTGACCTTACAAAAAGTGACTCATTGGATATACAAAAAATAATTAATGTTCGAATTAAATGTATCTTAGATTAAGTTATAGTGACGTTAGAAAATTTATTCACAAATAAAGGCACGCCTTTTATGAAAAAAGTAACTTATAAAAATATGGGATAAAAAGCATAAACTTAAGAATTTTCCTGGTCTATAGAGAGATAGATTGTCCGCTCTGTTCGCGCGTTTTTGTTTCATGCAAATTTTTTCAGAAAGTTCGAGTTTATATAAATTAAATTGAAAAAGTGCTAATAATCTGAGATTATTTTTCATACACTGTTAACTAAATTGTAGCTTCTGTATCTGACGAAAATTGAATTGCATTATTTTAATGATATACTTTTTCAAATACGGTAATGTCTATGTGTACCGATATTGGTACGGAAAATATCAGACAAGTGGTCCCGAAATTTCAGTCCACGCAACCACAGGCTTTTCAAATGTATATTATTTTAATGAGTTAGCCGTCAGTCATCAATTTATTAGTTCATTGTAAATCAGTGTCTTATATGAATGACTTCATTTTAAATTATTTTTGTTTACTTCAAAATAATATATCGAGTGAAGCGGCATTCTAACACCCGCTTTAATCCACCTATGCAGTCAGATTCTTTTCTATAAAGTACCATATAATTCCATACAGCTGGAAAGATTCGGTGAATATTTTCTTTTCTAATTCTTTGGAAAAATGACAATTTTTCGGAAAAGTCAATGTTATCGCTCCTATGATTTCTTTTGGTTGTTCTCAGGCTATGGATTGTGATTTTAACACCCCCCCCCCCTTTACCTGTAATCTTCCCTACTACATACATACATACATAGATTAGCATTTCGAACTCGAAAGTTCATTGCCTCACTACCCGATTCGCGGGTAGTGTTTCTAGGTGGATATTTACTACCAATGTGGGTCCACCACACCCACGATGGGCCAACAGCACGCAGTTTTCCTGAACGGTCACCCATCCAAGTACTAACCGCGCCCAACAATACTTAACTTCAGTGATCTAACGAGAACTGGTGTTTTCAACGTGGTATCGCCGTTGGCGAAAAAAAATCTTCCCTACTACGACATTAATCTGCCTTCATTCCATGTTCAAGAGTTCATTAGTCCTCTTAGTACATGTACCACATAGGAAATTCTTAGATTGCACCGTTCGTTTCCTCTCAATATCTCGAATGCTCTTCCGAAGCAATTTAACAAGGGTTCCTGTCGCCGATGTGTGCGAGATACCGCAGTATGGTTCTGGGCTATTTCGGGGGCTGTGAAGCTCGCATCTTAGTCAGTGCATCTCCTTTATCATTACCTACAATATCTTCATGGCCTTAAACCCAGATCAGATTGACCCAGTTTTTATTGGCAAATTTGAGAAGATCTTGCAGGCAACTCCAGACTAGTCTGGAAGTAAACTCTTCAGATGTAGCAGTAGCCTTAAGTGACGCTTATATTGACTAACAGCTGAGCAGGCTCACCTGTCAAACTTGCCTTCAAGTAATGCAGTTTCTGGACTGTCGGCAGAGTAGCGTCATCCTTTACCACCGAACAGAACATATCCCGGATGGCAGGCCACGCAGTGAAATCACCGGGAAACTTGGGTAATTTTAGTTGTGGAAACATCTTTTTCACTTGTGTTTTTCACTTTAGTGAACAAATCTTGCGCAAAATGTGGATTGGTTGATTTATCCTCATGCACAATGATAAGCTGAACATGGTTTGTACCAAACTTGGACTACTTCTTTTCCAAGTTTTCCAAGTGTTCGTTGAGGACGTTCTTGGAAAGGTTCGTTTTACCGGACAAAAGATCAAGAGATAAAAAGTTAAAATTCGAATAAAATCGAAACACATTAAAAAAGTCAAAAAGTGAAAGAAAAACACAAGCCTGTCAGTAGGACAGCGAAACAATACACAGTACAAATGCACAAAAAGAGTTACGATGTATAGTGCTGCAAAGGATCAGCTGTTCTGAAGTCTTCAAACACTTACCAAACGTAGAGTATGGAAAAGTACTTGCTATCGCAAACCTGTCGTTCTGTGAAGCGACTTCTGGACAGTGATGGAGTGTAGTTCCACCGAACGAGCCTCGGCGGCATGGCGTCGCTTATACGTGAGTGGAGCGGCCTATCCAGAGGCTTGGAGATGAATAGGATACATAGGAGTGAGCGAGGTAGCATCGGCGGTCTTTTTTTCCATCTCTGTATCCCCTCCACCTCTAAACCACTGGATGGGCCGCGCTACTCACGTATAAGCGACGCCACGCCGCTTAAGCTTGGTCGGTGGAACTGCACTCATGGTTTGCCGATCAACAGCAAGCATTTCGTACACACCGGCGTAGAGATACTCATCGTACGAGCAAGTGTAACGAGGCACCTGTTGCCCAGAGCGCGGAATGTCTTCTCTTGACGTCAGGTATCGATCGCCTAAAATTGCCTTCACGTGACTATCACCGTGCGAGTTGGCAACGAGACGCTCATCCGGCTTTCGAAGGACCTATAATGTTGAGAAAAAGCATTTAAAGGATGACATAATGCATATGCAGGATTTGAAGTTACTGGTAGAAGAAGTCACTGAGGGAGGATTATTTTTTGTTGAGCACCAAAAAAATAATTTATTAAAAAAAGAGTCAAAGTTTTTTTCTTCTAGCAAAGGCTATATAAAGCTCACGCAATTAATTTGAAGAAGACGAGTAAGGGGTACCGACCCGAACTTCGTAAATCTACTGAGAGAGATCTATGAAATTAAATTCGAATTCTCGGTAAATTACGCAATCATCTCTCTCTTGTGTTGAATCCACAATCCGTCGCTTTTTCTTTCTAATTAATGATTTAAATTTCAGTGGGAATTTGACTGGTAAGAATTAATCTTACTCAATTCTACTTTATTTAATCGTCAGGTTTAGTTGTAACATGGTTAGCGCCTCTTTGAATGTCCTTTCAGTATTGGAATTAACTTATACTGTTGGCCGACGATCCGGGTGCACCGGATCGCGTATCAGGAAGTTTAGCACGTATTCTACAAGAACGTTTTAAAAATTCAAATTGTGCCAAAAGCTTAAATAACCACCAATGACGAGTCCACGATCCGGGTGCACTGGGTCGCGCACCAGATAGTTTAGCACGTATTCTACGATAACTTTTTTTAAATTTAAATTGTGCCAACATCCAAAATACTACCAATGGTGAGTCGTCAATCCAGGTGCACAGGATCGCGCACCAGTTAGTTTAGCACGTATTGTACGAGAACTTATCATTTGAACCATTTTTAAGTCAATTCTTCATTTCAAAAAATCGAAAAACACCTCGTTTTTCTCGAAAAAAAAGCGAGATATGGAATAAGGTAGAAGGGTGAAATTGTTCCTTCGACAAATTCTTATCGAAAACTCCCTCTATAATTTTTGAACTAACTTCGGTATCCTGAAAAATATTATGTTTTTTATTTAAATAGGAAAAATTCGCTTTCCCGTGTTTTATACCAGATATAAAACTCACCATTTGTAGTTATTTTGGTTGTTGGAATAATTTAAATTTCAGAAAAGTTCTCGTATATGATGTTTGGAAAGACCTGGTGCACGATCTGGGGCATCCGGGTAGTGGACTTACCATTTAGAGATGTTTCGGTTATTGGCAAACTTAAGATTTTAATTCCCAACACGGGCTAATGTTCTCTAACACTTGGATGTTCCTAAGAATATTCATTTGTGTTTAGCGTGTCCTAAGCATGGAAAACGGACAAGAGCAAGACCAAAATTCAGTTGTCATTTTATCTCTCTAGATTTTCTACTTAATAATGTTATTTTAATTACAGTGGTTATTTGTTTGTAAAAGTAGTACGAATAGAATTAATTACGAGTTGGCTAGCTTGCTCGACAGAGTGGCGCGGTGAGGAATGACGCGAGTGTGAGGGCAAGTCATGAATAGATCCAATTTTTACCAGAAAATTATAATTAATGTGATTAGAATTTGAACAGTACAGACATTCAATGAGAGATCTCACCGCCACTTTAACTCAACCTCCAAAGACAAATACATTTTAATAAGTGTGATACAAAGAGACGGTAGTGAGTTGAGTGGCCTACGGCCCCTCCTCAAATATCAATTGATCGACAAAAGGCCATATCACATATCGTACATCGAGAAAAATAGAATTTATTTAAGCATGCGGCCAGTTATCTCCCATTTTGAACTACGTTCCGTGGAATGGTGTGGCATCCAACGCCCACGATTAACGCGGCGTGGTCAGAGTGACCACTCCGATTTTAATTATTCAATTATACCAAGAATCCCACGTCCCATTGATTCTTCAGAGACAATAAAATTTACTGACACTAATCCGCGAACCCCAAATGTAATAAATCTAAGCGAAGGCGAGGCAATTACAGAGCCTCGCGCAAATGCCTACCATTTCGGCAGTTTCAAAGAAAGTATTACACAAGTCGAGTCACACAAGGTGAGAAAAAGGATCACTAACCTGACAGCCTCCTCCTTCCTCTCCAAGAACCTCTACTTCCAGTAGACATTGTCCAAAATCGTTATCCCTTTTAATATTTTAATTTGGTAGCGTGAACAATAACGACCACACAGTCCGAACATAAAGCAACGAATGCAAGGAGCGGCTGATTCCGTCTTGCCGGAAGAGAATCGGAACGCCGCCGTGCGCATGGTTCTTGGGAGGGAGTGAGAGACCGTCAGTCAGTGCTTTGGCGCGCCGCCAGATGCCGCCGCGATGACCGATTTTCGCTTCAGAGTCCGATATTTTTCGGTCCGCTAGTCCGGGTTTCCCTGGCATTCTTGAATGAAATGGACCCCCATCCAGTCATATATGCCCGGGGATTTTTGATGATTCCTCGGTCGTGGATTGCCTTTCTATCCCTGTTTGAAATCGGTACAAGTGTCGCCGTCTCAGAAATAAAGGCGTAAGTGGAGTACCACCCCATGCCAGCTCGCCAGATTGGAGGAATATGTAAACAAACAAAAAGGAAAACAGAACCAAGTGTTTTAAATTAAAATCATAAAATTGGAACTCTGTTGTCTGGCAACTATCTCGGTTAGCTTATAATCTGACATAACATACGCTTCTCAGTGGATAATGTTTCCACGTAATTACGGGATTTTATTAACAGTAGCGATCATTAAAATTGATTAAATTAGTCAAACCCTTACTAATCTCTCGGGTACAACCAGTTCACTAATCAAAGCGATTAATTATAGCTTGATCAATACTCTAACTGTTCAAAAACAGCTAAAAGTGTCGATTTGTTGCTTTAGATTCTTTACCCCTATTAATTTAGGTTAAGTTAAAAATAATTATCATGATTTTTTGCGGGTAATCAAATACCCCGTCACAATATATACATGCGTGTGTATATATGTGTAAGTATATGTATAAGATAGACGCGTTCCAAAAAAAATTATTATTTTTTATCAACATGGCATACATTTTCATGCTGAATAATGCTATGTTGACCCACTGTCAAGAATGTGGAAAATAAATTTCCACCGTAAGCAGGTGTATCTTATGGTCTAGCTGAATGAAAAATAGTTGGTGTTAACCAAAATACACGAATTTCAAACAAAATAATTGACTCCAGCAAAAAAAAAAAAAAAAACGAATTTTCAACCAAAAAGGATACTTTTCAACGAAATTGTTTAATTTTTAATAAAGTAGATTAATTTTAGAACAAATAGTAGAATTTTCAACTGATAACGTGAATTTTAAACAAAGAAGGTTAATTTTCTGCCGAAAAGGACAAGTTTGCAACAACAACAAAAATACAAATTTCAACCAAATACATGAATCTTCAATTGAGAAAGACAAGCTTTCATCCAAAATAAAATATTTAAATTTTTAGGATAAAAAATGAATTAATAACAAAAAAATAGTTAAATATAGTTAAATTATAGTTAAATTTTCAATAAAACTATTTTCAATTAAAATAAAAAATCTTCAAGCAGAAAACTGAATGTTCTAACAAATTAAATCAACTTTCAATCAAGTACATGGAATATTCAACTAAAAAGATACATTTTTAACTTAAAATGAAATGGTTAAAATTTCAGTTAAAAAATTAATTTTCAACCAAAAAATGACTAACGAAATTCTTTAATTCCCTACGAAGTAGATTATTTTTTCATTATATAATTGACTTTTTAAGCGTCAAGAAAATATTTGAAAAAAAAAACAGTTGATTTTCAATAAAAAAATAACTTAAGCAACAATTTTTTTATTTTGTACGAAGTAGATTATTTTATCATTATATAGTAGAATTTTCAACCAAAATCAATCATTTTTAACGCAAAAGATTAATATTCTGCCCAAAAGGATGAATTTTAGACAAAATTCATGAATTTTTTACTAAAAAATATCAATGTTGAACAATAAATGGACAATAGTTAAATTTTCGGTTAAAAAATAAATCATGAACTAAAAAACGAGTTTGAAAAAAAATAGTTTAATTTTGAATCAAACGATTTTCAACTAAAATCAAGAATCTTAAATTAGAAAACTGAATTTTTCACAAACCAGTTCAACGTTGAACCAAGTCTTTGAATTTTCAACTAAAAATGGAATAGTTGAACTTGCAGCTAAAAATTAATTTCCAACCCAAAAAAAAAATATTTTTCGACAATGCAGTTAAATTCTCAACACAATAAATGAATTTTCCACCAAAATAGTTGTATTTTTAACCCAAAAAGACGTTTTTTCAACAAAACAGTTGAATTTCCAACAAAAAAATGACTTTAACCAAACTCTTTAATTCCCTACGAAGTAGATTTTTTTCATTAAGTAGTTGAATTTTAATCACAATAATGAATTTTTAACGAAGAAAATTGATTTTCAATTGAAAAAGACGAACTCTACACAAAATATATACATTTTCAACTAAAAAAGATCAATTTTTAATAAAAAATGCAATAGTCCTTATGGATTGAAAATGAAACTACTTTGTCAAAAATTCACTTTTTTGGTTGAAGATTCGTCAGTTTACTTGACACACCTTTTTTTTGTGCAAAATTTAGCTATTTTTTGAAAAATTGCTGTTTTATGTTGACAATTCGTCTGGCGTGGCAGAATATTAATCTTCTTGGCTGAAAATTTATCTTTTTGGTTAAAGATATATATCTTTGGTTGAATTTTTTTTTTCTTGAAAATTATTTTTTTTTTACTGAAAATTTAAAAATTCTATTTTCTGTCAAGAATTTATCTTTTCTGATAGAAATGAAAAATTCTTGTTTGAAAATTCATCTGTTTGTTTGAAAATGTAATTATTTCGTTGAAATTTTATTTGATTGGGTTTGGATTTACATTTTTCTACTGACAATTTTAGCTATTATATTTGAAGTTGAATCTGTTTTACGTGAAAATTCCGCTTTTTTCTAATTCGTCTTCTTTTGTAGAAAAGTAATTTTATTGGTTGAGACTTTATATTTTTCGTTAAAAATTCATTTTCTTGGTTGGAAATTCAACTAATTTGTAGATAATTTGTCTTTTTTGTAGAAAATAAAGTGTCAGCGAGATTTTTAACAAAAATTGAGGAATGCATTCTTTTAAATAAAACTAAAGTGGGGACTATATTAAATTCAATTTTAAACACCTTCAAATCCTAATAGTTGAATTCAAAATATTCATTTTTCACAAAATAGATGAATTTTTAACCGAATAGTTGCATTTTCAATGAAAAATACGAATTTACGAGCAAGAAGATTAATTTTTTACCAAAAATAGAATCGCTTAATTTCCAGTTTCAAAAATTGATTTTCAACCAAACAATAATAAATAAATAAATAATAAAATTCATAACCACATAAATAAATTTTAAATCAAAAAGTAGAAATTTCAACCAAGGAAGACAAATTTTCCACCATAAATAGAATACAGAAATTTTCGGTTAAAAAAATTAGTTTTTAACCGAGAAAAACAAATTTTCAACAAAATAGTAGACTGTGTAACCAAGAAATGATTTTTTTTACAAAATAGTTCAATTGTTAACTAGTTTAGTTTTTAATGAAAAAAGATGAATTTCGTTTCGATTTTTTGCTAAAAAGTTTTACTATTATATTTTTTGAAAAAAAGTCATATTTTCGAATGAAAATTCCACTTTTTGTAGAAAAGTTGTCTCTTTGGCTTCAAAATTTAGCAGTTTTGTGGACATTTTTTTTCTCTTTCGACTGATAAATCTTTATTGGTTGGAAATTCTCTGTAGCTGGTTTGAGGGTTCATCATTTTTTTTTGTACAAAATTCAACTACTTGGTTACAAATTAATTTCATTGTTGAATGTTCATGTTTTTGGGTGAAAATTCAAATATTTTGTCGGAAATTAGTTTTTTTTCATAACATTTAATTTTCTTAAACTAAGAACTACTTTTTCCATCAGCAAATATAAGAATTAAGTTTTCCTTCGATGAAAATTCCATCTTTTACGCTAAATTCAACTATTTTTGATAAAAACATCTATCTTAATTAAAATATAAACTATTACATTTTTCGTTGAGAATCCATTTCTTTTTTTGTTAAAACTTATCGTCTTTATTGTACATTAATCTTTTTGGTTCAAAATTTTACTAGTTTGTTAAAAATTCGATTTTTTATAAAAATTGCTATTTGTGAGGAAATGTTATCTTTTTTGGTTAAAAGTATAACTGTTTGGTGAAAATATTAAATATTTCATTCTTGTTCAAGAATTCTTCTGCTGGAATGAAAATTGAACTGAATTTATCAATTCGACGTTTAATTTAGAATCCGTATTCCTTACGGATTCTTTATATAGACAATTCTAATTTTTCTTTGTTCAATTTGCCATTTTTATTTTGGTTATTATTATTTCATACTGAACAAAAGTATAATACATAAAAAAAGTATAATAAAAATTAAGAATATTAAAATTTAATAATATATTGAGATAAGATTATATAAAAATAGATTACCGAGGGCCACAACCTTCTGATGAAGCCAACAAAATTAGCATAAAGTAATAATGATTTTTTAAATGACAAAAGTTATATTTTTTTCAATTTCAACTTTCAAGTAGAATTTCATACAAAAATCTGAAAATAAAAAAATCTTTGACCTCATTGTGACACCGTAGGACCATCTTCCAATTTCAAAATTGTTATATTTTTTAGCCTACTTTAGCGTACAAGAAACATGTTGACAAGCTACATGACTCTAACATTGAAAATGTCAAGGCAAGTCAATAAAACCTACTTATTTCGGAAAGTATTTCTCTCGTCCAAGGTAAAAACATACATAAGTGGCTATGCGGTCAGGGTTATCTTTCAAAGCTGAAAATGAAAAACACGACCTAAAAGCTTACTTTTTTTCGAATATATTTCATGCAGTCATTGTTGCCAGTAATGAGGAAATCTCTATGGCATATAGAAGCAAGTGAAACACATTCAAAATTTCATATCAACTGCAATTTCAAAAATTCTCTAAAAATAAGTTTTTTGTCGGCCGCAAAATGAAGATTTTCATTTTGACCATACAGCTTCTCGCTTTTATTTTTCTCAAATCTGTTCGTAAGTAAAATACAACATAATAATAGAAAATCAGTCATACCTTAAAATATCATACATCGAGGATATCGACTATATTCAAAACTTATTATTATTTTTTTTTTTTTAAATAGTTTAAACATATATTATCATTGCATACGTATCTTGTGCATCTTCGGCGTTATTATGTATTTAGAAAAAATAGTGTCCCACCAATTGTTATAAAATCATTCGTTACAAATGATTTGTTCTAAATTTTTTTTTACGAAACCAATTTGAATGCATCTTATCTCAACGAAATCGATGTGAAAATCCACCCTCTTGCCAAAAATAAAATCTGCAAAATACAAAGTGCATCAGAATTTTGGGCTTATTTTGGGCTCTCGAATGCATCAAACAAAGTTTCCAAGAACCACCCTTATGTACAAAAAGCGACCTCTCGAGTAAAAACTTAAACCTGGAAAAAATGAAGTAGAAAGTAGTGTTCTGCTTTTCTCGGACTCACGAATGCTTGATTTTTTTTTTTGCAAAAACCACTCCCACGTCTAAAAAATTAAACGGTCATCTATGAATTTGAATTTGAATTTTTATCTGCGTCGTATAAAGGGGTTGTTCTTGAACGTTGAAGGTTGGAGCACAAAATTCGGTGTTGGAATTTTCAAAGAGCCCAGCAATTAGAGATTCTATTTACACAGTAAAATTCTACAAAATATTTTGTTTGACAAAATCATATCTGCGTGGTATCAACGGGTCGTTTTTTAACGTCAAGGGTTGGAGCTTAAATTATAGTTGCCCAGAACCATAAGGACCATCGACCAAAACGACTGACGTTTTCTAACCCTTCCACGTTCTTAGTACTTTATTATTATTATTATTATAGATTAGCAGTTCGAACTCGAAAGTT
>CAKNYM010052431.1:205685-217440 GCA_932195095.1 Andricus curvator
CATGTTTAGTATGTAAAAAAAAAAATCAAGCAAATCCGAGCTTTTTCGGTCCAATGCAAGATAAATACCTAACGTGCCTCCACTAAGAAGCAGCAATGCATTGACTGTGGAAATTTCCATATATACATATGAATACATCTTTTGGGGATTATATGTGACGTGCGCCGAAGAAAGGGGGCTTACTCTGAAAAGTGAGATTTTTCAGGCCGAGCGGTCGAAGTCGACCGGATAGACGCGACTTTTAGGAGAGAGGGAAGACTCACGAAGTCTTCCCTCTCCACTTACCATTACATTCTCACGAGGAAAGGGATAGGTCGTAGACGCTGCTCACGGATGGGTATAGCTGAGATGCGGAGATGTAGTGGTGGGAGGTGTTTCACGGGAACTCGAGCTCTCGAGCGAAAGCCTGATTTATCGGGTACCTAACAACTCAATTATTAGCAATAATAAAGCTCGAAAATTTTTTCGATGGTTTCATTGAAAAGAGCAACTCAAAAACTATCGAAAGGTGTAAAAACCTCGGTTTCGATTTTTTAGAGCAAGCCCCCCTTCTTCAGCGCACGTCACATATAGTGGCTTTGGAAAAAATTCAAGAAACTCAGAAATATTATCCGTTTGTACTGCAAGAAACAACGTTTGCTGTTCTTCGGGAAGTCAGTCTTTGTATCGACCGGTCCCTTCTGTAACAGAGTCTTATGCCGTTTCAACACACAAAGGATGTCATAATTGAAACCATAACTGAAGGTGTTTCGCGCAATGTGAAAACACCTTGTGTAAAAAGTGTGAAATCTTATATGCAAAAAAAAATTATACAAGTTTGAAGAATAAGGCAATGAAAAAACTTATATTTAAGAATCTCATGCGATCTGAAATTCTGTTTCTTGAAGTGATTACTTTTTACAATCAAAATGTTTGTGAAGAAGTGATTGGGAAATTACCAGAACTCAGATGTGTGAATGGTACCTTTGTACATTACAAAATTTGTCATGTATTTTATTAGTATGAGAAACTGAATAAAAATATTATTTAAGCCAAATTCGCCTTTGTCATTTACTAGATTAAGGACAGGTAGATGTGTAAGGTAAAAGATATATGTTTGAGAATAATCAACTTTATTTAGAAAAACCTTAACATTAACACAAGGATACTTACAAACTTGACTTATCTATCCAACTATTGTGAGAGTCGCCAAAACCTAACCATTTTACAAATAGCCCATTTCCACGTTTTTCAGTACTTTTTCCACAAGATAAATGTCTGGATGTCTAATTTTTTCAAGTTCTTGTTCATAAAAACTACCTGAAATAGCTTTATCTTGATAATCTTCAAGCATATACATCACTGGTTTAGTATTCTTAACATGACTGATGGTAAATATTTCAGTTGTCCTATTCGGTGTGTAGCCTTTCTCAAAAACATGCTTAAATTTACTTATAGGTACTTTATCTCCAACTTTAAATATAGCTTTCTTAACTGCCTCACTCACATTGAAATTTGTGTATACATTGAACAGCAATTTTTTCTCATTTTGCTTATTGACATCTTTTTGTTTCATTCTAATAGTCTGATGTTTGGTATCATTGTAAGACAAAATTAAATCTTTCAAAATATCTATTCACATATTTACCTTGAAAGCCCCATTGCATCCACATTTTATTTTTTAACGTACGATTAAATCGCTTGCAAATTGATGCTTTTAAATTACTAAGTGTCGAGTACAAATTTATCTTATATCGCTTCATAAGATTTTCAAAATGCGAGTTGTAAAATTCTTTACCTCTATCAACATTTACATTTGTTGGTTCGCTTCTCAACGTCTATTTTTGAGTGCGTCCAGTCTGTTGTCTACTTGACTAATGAGCTCTGAATTTCGATACACCAGTTTTTGAATTGATTCAGCATCAATTTTCGCATTTTTGAAAAGTTTATCTGTGGAATTTTCCAAAATCCCAATCATCATATTATTATTGACTACTTCAGTTCGCAAGGAAGCTATAACATCGTATATAGTCTGAAGTTCATGCTGTATCATATTCTGCTCTTCAGCATCGGCCACTTTACACAGCCCTTTATTATTCATATCATAATGTCCTTCAGATGTGACTTTGAAGCCAATTCCAGGAGGACCACGACTTGTATTCTCTGTAGATGTAAATATTTTCAAATATTAGTCCATTTGGATGTATCAGTAGAGCTAGCAAAGCATTTATCTTTCCACAGTTCGAAGGTCCACAAAATATTGCTTGTACACTGTTTGGCAGAAAATGTCCATGTCGTTTTTCTCTATTCTCGTTTTGAACAAGCAAATCGAAATTCTGGATAGGTAGTTTCACAGGTTGTGCTTCAAACTGCATCTTGACAGAGACTGACTAGAAAACCTGTAAGTATCCTTGTTATATAGGTTGTGCCTTCAGTCTGAATATATCCCTTGCATAGATATGATCGTTCACGGAGGCAAAAGAGTCATTCGTAAGCGAGCCGTGAAACAGGCAAGACGTAGGAGAGGTTTAATCAACAGAATCATCAACAATTTGCCGTTTGAGTTGCACTTGCCGGGTTACCAGTACTGTGGGCCTGGTACTAAATTAGCCTAACGATTAGCACGAGGCGATCCTGGAATCAATCCACTGGACGCAGCTTTCAAAGAGCACGATATAGCCTACTCACAGAATAGAGGAAATATAGAGGCCAGAAACTCAGCTGACAGTGTATTAGCTGAAAAGGCTTGGAAACGTGTCTTGGCTCCGGACGCAGGCATAGGTAAAAAGGCGGCTGCTTGGGAAATAACAAGTGCAATAAAGATGAAATCAACATTGGGGATGAGTTTCAGGAATAAAAAATCTACCACTACACTCAGAAAAATTGTCGCTGCAGCTAAAAAGTCCATGATTTCAAGTAGCAATGCGCAAACTGCCATTAAATCTGCACTCAGAGGCGCACGCGCAGCTGTCATGAAGGCTGGCGGAAGAAGAAATGTGAATAAGCCTCGTATTCTATCTGTACCGACCTTAACTAATGCAGATTTACTCAAATACGCAACATATTTGAAGATTCCGTATTTTCGAGGTGTTTTTATGCGAAATGGATTACCAAAAGGCGGACCGCGTAAATATGAATTTACTTTTATTAACCTTGATCATAAAAAAGGATCAGGAACACATTGGTGTGCTTATAAAAAGATTGACGGTAGAATAATGTATTTCGATAGCTTCGGTAATCTTCGGCCACCTTCGGATCTCTACAAGTATTTCGGTGTTGGAAGCATAAAGTATAATCACGAGAGATATCAAAATTACGATACATTCGTGTGTGGACATTTATGTTTACAATTTCTATGCAATCAATTAAAATCTAAAAGTACGTTCAATCTATATAAGTGCTGATATTTTCAATATCAAGTCAGTTGAACGGTAGCTGTCATCATGGGTGATTCATTGACACTAACATTATCGGGAACTTCTCCAATCCTGGAAACTCACTATTTTCCACCGATTGAGTTGTCTCCTTTTAAAAATTACGCACTTGGACTGGTTGAATTTCTAACTTTCAATTCGATACCCAATGCAGACATTAGCCAAAATAAATTTTATGTGGGTAATGAAATAATTAAAATACCTACAGGAAGTTATGCAATAAGTGATATAAAGCGTTATTTACAGAATGCTTTAGTGGGAAAGGGCATTGATATTCATGATAACCAAACAATAATACTTTAAAAAGTTAAATTTATTGCAGTCACGATATAAATTTTGAGACTAAAGATTCTATCGGTCGTTTGCTGGGTTTCTCTCCACGCGGGCTAGAAGCTAAACAAGTTCATGAATCTGATCAACCGGTATCAATCATAAAAGTGAATTCTTTGAGTATTGAGTGTAGCATAACGACAGGTGCGTACATTAATGGCCAAAAAGTACATACTATTCATTAATTTCTTCCCGTAGTAGTATAGTAGTGTAGTAGATAGTGGAAGTACCATCTCATGTCATTTACCTGCTAGCCGCCGTGCAGACAATAGATCATATACAACTCCGTATAGTTGATCAAGACGGACATTTGGTTAATTTTCGTGGACAAGTTATAACAATTAGACTACACATCAAGTCTATCTAATAATAACAATGGGTATCGTTTTCAACGAGAAGATTGGCTTTGGTTATAATAAGCCACCACAATGTCACAAGCTAATCAGTCGACAAAGAGCAGTCAAGGCGTTAACACCTCAAAGCGTCCTCTTCCTAAAAAATCAAGTTCTGAAGCTCAAAACAAGAAGAGAATAAAGATGTTTAAGATTTTTTGCACCTGCCTCTGTACATTTATTTATCAACGTTTGATAATTTGTCATGGAGGGAGAAATATTAAATATTCAAGCACCAATAATCTTTGATGAGTCAATTGCACACTGAGAAATTCATGCACATCAGCCTTATGCCTCATCAACCTTCAACAACAGTGATGAAATTCGCATTGCTGTTCAAAATCAGGACCATTGTCTCCTGTCGAGCAAAAGCTCACTTCACGTACATGGGAGAATCGTAAGACCTGATGGAGCACCAGTGACAAACACAGTTTTAGTTTCTAATGCCATCTGTCATTTGTTTGAAGAAGCAAGATACGAAATCAATGCAATAGAAATTGATAGAAATAAAAATGTTGGCCTCACTAGTCGCATGAAAAATTATGTATCTCTAAATCCTGGACAATCAAGTTACATACAGAATACTGGTTGGCTTGAATTAATGATGATAATCAATCACCAACCATCGCTACTGGTTACTTTGATTTAGCCATACCGCTTAGCAAGATATTTGGTTTTGCTGAAGATTATCACAAAGTCATGGTCAATATTAAGCATGAACTTATTTTGACAAGATCAAAAAGTGATGCAAATGCCATCTTGCAAGCAGCCCCCATTGAGCAGTATAAAATTGAAATTAATAAAATAGAGTGGCTATTGCCTAGCGTTAGACTCTCAGATTCACGAAAATTTCAGTTGCTGAAATATATTGAAAAAGATCCATCTATTCCAATAGGTTGTCGAACTTGGGAACTGTATGAATATCCTCTACTTCCAACTACTTCAAACCATGTTTGGACAGTAAAAACCTCAACACAATTGGAAGAACCGAGATTTGTTATACTTGGATTTAAAACAAACAGAAAAAATAATACTATTAGAAGCTCTAGCAACTTTGATCATTGCAATCTTACTAATGTCAAACTACTTTTAAATTATCAGTTTTATCCTTATAGTAATTTGAATCTTGATATTAATCGAAATCAGTATGCTCTTCTTTATGAAATGTACGCAAACTTTCAAGCTAATTACTAAGGCAAAGAACCTCAACCACTGCTATCGAGAGGAGAATTTATAGAGTATGCACCTCTAGTTGTTATTGACTGCTCTAAACAAAATGAGTCACTGAAATACGGACCAGTTGACGTTCGTTTGGAATTTCAAACTAGTGAAAATTTTCCCGCTCAAACGTCAGCATATTGCTTAATTTTGCATGATCGGATAGTTGAGTATAAACCAATAAGTGGTGGGGTGAAAAAGTTGGTATAAAAATGATGTAACCACAAAGAAATAGTTTAGTTGCATTCAAGATGAAGTACTTGGTTGATATGCAGGGCTTCAAGTTACCAGTCAATAAATTTGTCTTTAAAGAATTGGCTATATTACCATTCTATGATGAGACAGGTATAAAGCCATATTCTTTTCTCTTTCAACCACCCTGCAAGTGGAAGAACATTCCACAAAAATATAAGTCTATAAACATTTGGGCAGAACGCAATCATAATGGAATACCTTGTAATTCTGGTGATTTACCGTATTCTCTAGTACCTGTAATACTCGAGAACTATTTAAAAGATGCAACAAAAATTTATGTGAAAGGATTGGAAAAAAAGAATTTGTTGCAACGATTTGTGGAAATATCGTGTGAAATTGTTGATATGCTTGATTTGAAATGTCCCTCGCTACAGGGATTGCGTGAGATGTTTGCAATTGATGATATTAAATGTACGCATCATATGTATGAAAATTACTCTAATTGCACAATTGAAAATGTACTTTTATTGGAAAACTGAATATCTTTAGGACAGCTCTATTTTATTGATTCTATAGAGATAAGAAAATATCTTTCTATATATTTAATTTATAGTCTACTTATTTTTAAGTATAATGTATAATGTTATTCGCTTTGGCATATCTATTTGAGCACTGCGATACACCACCACGAATATCCCTCTCAATGCGAAGAAAAATTTCAGGATCTGTTAATAATTCATGTTCAATTCCGATTAATTTAAACATCATAATTTAAACATCAAGTACAAGTCAGAGTATTCCCCCAAAGTTTCTATATTGAACGTTTCCCAAACATTGCATGCATTTTGGTGATCTTCATCGGAAATTTAATTATTATTTAATTTTGAGTAAAATTCGCTTTTAGGTGGTAACTGATGCTCATTTAATTTCTCCCAATCAACAATATAGTCGTAAGGAAATACTCCTTTTCTGACTAATAATTTAAATTCTTCCGAATTATTGCAATGCTTGAGAGTAATTCTTTTATCGCCGTTTCCTAGATAAGAGAATAATTTTTCAAGGCTACTCGGAATGAAACGAAACGAATCTATAAACCGAAGATTTACTTTTGTAACGGCAACATATTTTGTGAAGGAGATGTATCTCTCTTTGTTGATGGGTAATAATTTAACCTCGCCCTCAACCTGTGTAGCTAATGCTTTAATGAAAAAGTGGGAATCATATCCCGACAAATTGTGGAAAACTACCGGCACAGTGTGTGAGTCTTTGTAATTCACATTGCAGCCCTGATGCCTTGCACCACGAAACTTGCCCGTAAAGTGGCGATGGTCGTGATGTCTTATGTCATCTTGCTCAAATGATTTTTCGCAGATGTGAGAGTTTTGAGCAAACCTGAACTCTGCTTCTTGCTCTGGACTGAGTTTCTTCATTGGTACAATGAAAGTTAATTCAGAATAAATATTTTGAGCGATTTCTTCTAATTTATTTGTGAACCACTCTATACAGTCTTTTCCGCGATAAATTTGAAATATTGAACGAGAGTCATCAAAGCTGCAATGTAAATAAAATGCAACACTGTATAGAACATGCTTTTGATACGGCCCTATATTCAAAGGATTTTCAGCAACTTCCATCAATAGACACTCAATGTCAGCATAAACAGAGAATGGAAGTTTCTCTTTGAACCTGTAATTTCGGAATTTCAAAAATCTTTCTTTTTCATTTGGTAAAATCATTCTACATTGATTCGTATTTTCACAATCCAATCTGTAATTCTGTAAGGATTTTTCTAATTTGAACTGACACAGGCACCTGTCACAAAAGTAAGTACGACACTTAGAATTTTTATCTGAGATTTTACTAATCGGGATAAGTTGTTAATCAAAGCGAAATGATATATATTGGTTTACTATCATATAATTCGTTTTCATTGGAATAGTCAGAGTTAAGATTTGTATTTTCGATCATCAGAAGGTGTATTGTAGGGCATCTTGACTTTTCTTTGCTTAGATACAGTGGTTTTTTCAAATTTTGGAATATCTTCAAGAGTTAAAGGAAACGAGATACCATCATGTTTTAATAGTGTATCAAAATGTGGATAGGAATTGACTCGATCTCTGTGAATGACAGCGGGACAAAGAGCTGCCATTACCGACCAGAGAAAACAATAAACATCATTATTCTGAACATTTACAACAACTTTTTTATCTGTAATATACTTTGGTAAATCAATGAATGTCGATATACCTGAATTGATTGTCAAATATTTATTAAAATTTACTGTGAGGTTTATAATTTCAGTCAATGCCCATCCCGAATCCGTTTCTTTCTTCTACTTTCTTTTTTTCTTTCTTCTACTTTTACTAACATTTGATCCAAAATATTTTCATCGTACAACGCACTGATGTCAGTTGATGGGAGGTTTCTATTATTTTCAGTGTTTATGTATTTAATTTCTTCTACCGTTACAACGTTCACTGTGGATTTGAATTTCACCGCAAAAGAAACGTTCACTTTCAAACCACCATCTTTCTTCAAAATATTTGTTGTTCTTCGAACGACCATTGACTTTGTGTCCTTCAGAAAATGTTAAAGGTCCTTATGTCTTAAATTTACTACACATCCGGTTCTTATCCTATTCATGAACGCTGATTCTTAGTCTTCCCACTGTATTCTATCTTTTTTTCTTTGTGAATTTTCAACACCTTTTCCCTTTTTTCTCATTACTTGTAATGACCAAATTTGATCCACTTGTTTATTTTATTGATTTTGCGATTCTCCGTTAGCATGGTGTATGCCTGGTCCATGATGGAGATGAGTTTCCTGCTCTGCTCAGGCTCCATTTTTTTCTGCCAGGTACGAGTACACTACAAAGTTTTGATGCTCTGCTGGTGGTTGAGAAGTAACTGGAAAAATTGTTGGCGTGAAACAACTTTTTAACACATAATATTAAACTAAATAGAAACTTAAACCTAGAAGTACACTAACCTCTCACAATCACCTCCTTTTCTAATGTCTTGTTCACAAATGCCAATTGCAAAGCTGTTTCAGCAGTCTTGGTATTTACAGGGCGGATAAAAACTGGAAAAAAATTCCTTTGAAACAACCCTTTTTGTTTTAAACTCACAAAATTTCACTGAATTTTTTCACTTTAAATCAAAAAAACACTAACCCTTTTAACAGGCACCCTTTTGTTGCGACTCTCAGATGAACTCACAGAAAGTATGTTGGGAATAAAAGAAGCATCGATTTATGAAATCACTGCACTGAATCTGGCAATACATTGAAAAATTGTTTACAGGTTGCGCCTTATATATCCGAGGATTATTTGAGAAGTTGTAGGCTCCGGAAGCTACGATCATGGTTCTTTAAAAGCAACCAATCCCGACGCAACTGGAACGTGTACGTCATCCGCTTCTGCTCCTTCTGTCCTAGAAGGTAAGCAAGAGCGGGAAATTTACGCGAGAAAACATCGGGCAACACTGTTCCTTGGAGTCAGGTCTCTAGCCGCGGATGATCTTACGCGGCAGACGGGATAGTTGGAGATGAAGTTTCACCTCTGGATACTTTTTTAGAGCTACCAATCTTTGTAGAATGTTATGAGGAACAGTGTTGACGGACCAGATGAAGTGATCCCAGAAGAACAGCCTTTTGCATCCGGTTCGCGATGGAATGAGCCTGACGCTGGCAAGCCGGAATCTTGTTGAGTTGGCTAATAAATGAAGCTTTCATACCTCCAAGACAGCCGATTATGAGAACTACAAGATGGACTTTGAAGCCTTGGTACAACCTGCTCAGCTCGAAAAGAAGTGCTTGATATTTCGCCCGTTTTTCTTCCTCCTTTGCCGTGATATTACCATCGGCTGGTGCCGAGAATTCAATCACGTAAATGATCTTGTTCTTCAGATCTTGGAGGACAATATCAGGCTTCGTAGCACTGATACGTTGAGTGGTCGAGAATGAGAAATTCCAGTAGATCTTACACTGATCATTCTCCACAACGGACTCGAGTTCCCCCTGGGCGTATGGCAAGACGGGCAATAGATCAACACCATAGAAGTGCCTCAGATGGTAATATAACACTTTTAGAGCCGCATTGTGTCTCTCTATGTACCCGTATCGTGCATATTTTGAGCATCCACTGAGAACATGTCCAAGTGTTTCTGGCTCTTGCTTGCACGCTCGGCAGTTGGTATCGCCTACAGGTATATTCATTATGCGCTCGCGGTAAACTAAGGTGTCTATAACGCCATCTTGACAGGCAAAAAGAAATCCCTCGGTCTCCGATTTTAATCCAGCAGACTTAAGAAACATGTTGGACAGACCTATCGAGAGCTCTTCTCTACGTATAATGCCGTAGAATTTACCATGAAGGGGCTTGTCAGCATGTTCTCTTAGTAGAAGCGTATTTTCTGCTTCCTGTACACGACTTTTGAGCACCAAAGGTGTTAGTGATGCTAGGCCATGTGTAGTGTCGCTGGAATCAAATGGGAGGCCAAGCTCCTCTGCGGCCCTATCTGCGGCACGATATAGAAACGCCGCAGCATTGACGACTTCATGTTGATGTACTAGTCGCATAAGAAAATCTGTGCTATTTAGAACTGAGCAGGCTGTAGCCAGAACCGTTCTGCGATGAAGACACTCTAAGCTCAGCAAGCCTCTACCCCCTTTATCTCGAGGGAGGTATATTCGAGGTACGGAAGATCTAGGATGATGACTTCGATGGATTGGCATCATCTTGCGTGTGCTTCGGTCAAGTTGCTTCAACTCATCGACGTTCCATTTTACTGCACCAAACGTGTAGAGCAGTATAGGAACGGCCAGCAAATTGGTCGCCTGGATCTTATTCTTTCCAGATAATTCGGAAGCCCAAATTTTTCTGAGAATTTGGCGATACCTTTTTCCAAGGGCCGTTTTTAACGCAAGCACATCATGGGTTTCCGCTTGCGGTATTCCAAGATATGTATATGTTTCTCCAATACCAAGATGTTGAATGGTATTTCCGCCGATGAGTTGAACATCCTGATCGTGACCCGATGATGTAGTTTCTAGTCTTCCTTGGTGTAGGTGGACGCAGGCACACTTGTCCAGTCCGAAGCTCATGCCAATCGCTTTAGAGTACCTATTTACCGCCTCCACAAGGATGTTAAGGTCCTCTTTCGAGGAAGCAAAGAGTTTAAGGTCGTCCATGTATAAAAGGTGGTTGACCTTATGTTCTCTTTTGTTCGGCGGGCCACATAGGTATCCAGAGCTTTTGCCTCGGAGCACAATAGATAGAGGCAAGAGGGAGATGCAGAAAAGTATCGGACTTAGAGAGTCTCCTTGGAAGACTCCCCTCTTATATGTGATATAGCTTGTAGTCACTTGTCTTTTGTCAGATGTTATGACAAATCTTGTCCGCCACAAGAGCATAAGCTCTTTTATGCATCTCACTATTTTTAGATGCACCTCCATGCATTCAATGAGCTTAATAAGTAGCTCATGGTTCGTGTTATCGAATGCCTTACGGTAGTCAATCCAAGCCATGGACAGATTGCGTCGATACCTGATCGAGTCCTGGGTGATACACCTGTCTATTAACAGGTTCTCCCTGCAACCTGCCAGACCTCTCTTGCATCCACGTTGTTCAACTATTGCACTCCATACCGGCTCGATAGATGTTAATATCCTCTCTTTGAGGATGCCAGTGAATAGCTTGTAGCTGGTGTTTAAACAAGCTATGGGCCTGTAGTTCTTTGGACTTGACAAATCTCCAGTCTTAGGAATCAATACCGTGCGTCCTTCCACTAGCCACTGCGGGACTGGTTGTTCTCCGTTTAAGAAAGTAGTAAATATACGAGCTAGATGTTGGTGCGTAGAAGTAAACTTCTTCCACCAAAAGTTGTTGATTTTATCTGGCCCGGGCGCTGAAAAGTTCTTAGTTCTAGCGATAACTTTCTTCACTTCTTCAGCAGTAATTAGTGGACACTCTTCCTCTGGACCTTGTAACCTTTGCCTTTGGCAAAAGTTACGAAAGAGTGATATATCTGAAGCCTCTTCATTTAGCTGATAAGTATCTCCATATACTTGTTCCCAGAAGACTTGAATCTCTTCTCGACTAGGCGGATTTTTAACGGCACATGACGTTTTATTGAACAGACGGGAAGGATGAGTAGAAAAGGTGGAATTTTCCTGAATCCACTTTACTCGCCGTTCAAGGCGCTGTTT
>CAKNYM010052431.1:228949-254949 GCA_932195095.1 Andricus curvator
AATTGTAAAATAATTTTAATCGGAAAATAATTGTAAATAATTGTAAAATAAATTCAACGAAATTTATTTTATAAAGAAATATCCCATGATTTTAAAAAGACAAACAGTTTTGAATGTAATTCTTTGTAGTATTTTAATAACTAATGAACATATTTTTGGCATATTTTTTTTTGATTCTGCCCTAGGGTCAAAAATGGTACAAAAAACTGTCGTGAAATTTCAAATAAAAACTGTACCCTGTATACATTAATTTTAAAAAGTGAAAAATATTAATACTTTTTATAAATATTCCTAAATTTCATTTGAATATGATACACTAATTAAAAATTAGAATTTTGTCATTGAAATAGCAATTATTACATATTTCGTTGAAAATTCAGCTTTCTTGGTTGAAAATTCAACTGTTTAGTTAAAACTTATATTTTTTGTTAAAATTTTGATTGACATACAGAAATATTCAAAAATGTTGGAAAATTTTCTTAAGAATCTTAGGAAAATTATATTTATACCTATAACCTCAAAAATAAATAACTTAAAGAATAAATAGTTATTCGAAATTTTTATTTTGTATACAAACATATTTTTCACCTTAAATTATAATTTTGTTAAAAATTTTTTTTTTCTTCATTAAAAAATTTTTTTTTTTTAAATTTATTCATTTGGTTGAAATCTCATTCTTTGTAGGATGATTTCAACTATTTTTAATTAAAAATTAGAATTTTTTCATTGAAATAGTAATTATTACATTTTTTGTTGAAAATTCAGCTTTTCGCCTGAAAATTAAACTATTCGGTTGAAAATGTTTTTTTTTGTTCAAATTTTAATTTGAAATATCGGAAATCTTATCAAATATTTCGAACCTTTTGTCAAGAATTTTTGGGAAACTTATATTTATATTTATTTTTACAATTTTATTTTAATTGTAAAATAATTTTAATTGAAAATTAATTGTAAATAATTGTAAAATGAATTCAACGAAATTCACTTTATAAAGAAATATCCTATGATACCACCTCCGCGGTGGCGTGGAAATGAGTTTTATTAAAAAATGTGTGGGATTTTCCAAAAAAAACTGCATGAATTTCTGACCTTTCTTAATTTTATTTTTGAGTGTATTCAAATCTGATTTATGTTTAGGAAAAATCATTTGAAAGGCAAGTTCATAGTATTTTACTAACTAATGAGGATATTTTTATAATTCCACTCCTGAAATCTATTCCCTTAGGTCAAACAAGGTATTTAAAAAATAACCAATTATTTACAAGAATTTTTTTAAAACAAAATTCAATGTTTATCATATTCAAATTAAATTTAGGAATATTTATAAAAAGTATTAATATTTTTCACTTTTTAAAATTAATGTATACAGAGTACAGTTTTTATTTGAAATTTTGCGACAGATTTTTGTACCATGTTTGACCCTAGGGCAGAATCAAGGAAAAATATGCTAAAAATATGTTCATTAGTTATTAAAATACTACAAAGAATTACATTCAAAACTGTTTGTATTTTTAAAATCATGGGATATTTCTTTATAAAATAAATGTCGTTGAATTTATTTTACAATTATTTTCCGATTAAAATTATTTTACAATTAAAATAAAGTTGTAAAAATAAATATAAATATAAGTTTTTCAAGATTCTTGACAGAAATTTCGAAATATTTTCTAAGACTTGAGATATTTCAAATTAAAATTTGAAAAAAAAAACAAAAAAACATTTTCAACCGAATAGTTTAATTTTCAGGCAAAAAAGCTGAATTTTCAACGAAAAATGTGATAATTGCTATTTCAATAAAAAAAATTAATTTTAATTAAAAAACGGTTGAATTTAACTTAAAAAAAATGAATTTTCAACAAAATAAATAAATTTTCAAGTGAAAAGAATTTTTAGTCAAGAAAAAAGGAAAATTACAACCAAATTATAATTTAAGGCAAAAAATAATATTTAATACAAAATAAAAAGTACGAATAACTATTTATTCTTTAAGTTATTTATTTTTAAGGTTATAGGTATAAACATAATTTTCCTAAGATTCTTAAGAAAATTTTCCAACATTTTTGAATATTTCTGTATGTCAATCAAAATTTCAACAAAAAATATAAGTTTTAACTAAACAGTTGAATTTTCAACCGAGAAAGCTGAATTTTTAACGAAAAATGTAATAATTGCTATTTCAATGAAAAAATTCTAATTTTTAATCAAAAACAATTGAAATCAACCTTCAAAGAATGAGATTTCAACCAAATAAATCAATTTTCAAATAAAAAAATTTTTAATGAAGAAAATAGAAAAATTTCAACAAAATTATAATTTAAGGTGAAAAATATTTTTGTATACAAAATACAAATTTCGAATAACTGTTTATTTTTTAACTTTTTTTTGTGTATTTTAAGCTTCTTTGAATATAATTTTCATATAGGATTCTTGACAAAATTTCACAAAATTTTTCAATATTTCAAATGTGTCAAATAAAAATTGCAACAAAAAATATAATTATCAACCAAACACTGAGATATTTTTATAATTTCATTCCTGAAATCTATTCCCTTAGGTCAAACATGGTAGAAAAATCTCGTAAAATTAAAAAAATGACCAACTATTTACAAGAAGTTTTAAAATAAAAATCAATGTGTATCATATTCAAATAGAATTTAAGAATATTCATAAAAGTTATTAATATTTTTTTCATTTTTAAAATTAATTTATACAGAGTACAGTTTTTATTTAAAATGTCACGACGGTTTTTTTGTACCATGCTTGACCCTATCAGGGCAGAATCAAGGAAAAATATTATGAAAATATTTTCATTAGTTATTAAAATACTACAAAGACTTACCTTTAAAATTGTTTTGTCCTTTAAAAATCATGAAATATTTCTTTATAAAATACATTTTGTTACACTTATTTTACAATTATTCACAATTAATTTCCAATTAAAATTATTTCACAATTAAAATAAAATTGTAAAAACTAAATTTTGTAATGTTGAGATAAATATTTTAAGACATTAAAGGTTTTATAAAGTTTTTATATATTAAGAAAGCATATACAGTAAAAATTTTGATTAATTTAATAAATTAAAAATAATATTTATTTATTATCATTTTAACTTTACAATATTTAAAATCGATTGAAAAATAAAACATAAATAATGAAAAATGAAACCACTTGAAAGTGATAGATATTATTAACCTAATTTTAAAATACCATGTACAATATTCAATATATTTGTATTTTATAAACCTCGAGAGTTTTATAATGTATTCCCTGTGGAATCAACTCGTCTAAAACATTCCATAAGAATTCCTGAAAAACATAATCATTAAATATTTCAAGACTTCATTGCATGTATTTGAAGTCTTTCCTTTAGGTGTGAATTTTTGAAAACAAAAATCAACCCAAACCTCCTAATAGCCAACACGTCAACGAAACCGAATCGTGAAGTCGGGCGAACTCGGCCCGAGCTTCGGGTTCGTGCTCGTGCTCGTGCATTTTCGGCTTTACACAAGGCTGGCCGAGTTGAGCAAAGTGGGGGAACCTTCCCCATCCATTCGTGGCTCGCTTTTCCTCTCGCCAATTTTTAGGTCGTTTTTGCTCTCGCGCGTTTTTACTTCGCTTCTACGTACGTTTTTTTTTTCGTTCGCTTTTGCTCTGAGCGTTTCATATATGAAACTTATTTCTGTCGAAAGAATTACATGTTTAATACCTTGTGGACACCTGCAGGCCATGCAGTGAAATCACCAGAAAACTTGGGTAATTCCAATTGTGGAAACATCTTTTTAACTTGTGTTAAAGGAGCATCATTGCTAGCGGGGGATGTACGCTTGGAAGAGAATATACATTTTAGGCGACCTTTCAATCTATTGAATCAATTATTGAATCAATCTATAAAATTAAATTCAAGCGATTCTCAAGTAAATATTATTCATGTTGAATTAATTTATGTGTTTAAAAATTTCGTTGAAGATGAAAAATACGGCTGCGAAGTACTATGGACGTATTCGCTATGGGTGTGTATATTTGTGTTTATTTTATGAGCATTTTGCTTCTTCAATAGTATCAAATGAATTTGCTTCCTCATAGAGGGAGGTTTTCCCTAACAAAAGAAAAAAAATGTATACTTTCAATATTTTTCAAGCTTATGTTTCTGTTTTTCCGAAAATTTTATTTTCAGAAAATCAGAGGGCCCATCAAAATGTAAATTGATGTGTTCTGTTACAATGAACAACTTTTCAACCTACGGTAGTTTTATATTTCAAATTAAAACCTCATTGAAACAATGTAACTTTTCTTAAAAATTTCTGAGTAGCTATTGATTAATCAATAATGGTCTTCAAAAGTTGGTCAATAGATCAATCCACGCGTCTCGAAGACGCGAACAAATATATGATATACATTATAGTTGTATTCCCAATACTAAAAACATTTTCCTTATGTCAACAAGATAAACAATGTATTTGTTAAAGTTATAAAACGATATTGCTAGGTCATAAGAGGTCATATAAGGTTCGTCAATGGGACATTCGACGTGTCTCGAAGACGCAAACAAACACTTCAGAGACAGTACTATAGTACTTCTAATATGAACAAAGTTTTTCTCATATAAATAGAATACACCATTTTTTTTAAACTTCATAAATCGGTACTGTTCTGTCATAAAAGGTTCACCAATAGGTCGATCTATGAGTCTCAAGGACGCGAACAAAAACTCTACATGTAATATTGTCGTGTTTTGAATATCAAAAAAGTTTTTTTCATATAAACAGAATAAACCATTTTTTTGAAACTTCATAAATCGGTACTGGTGGGTCATAAAAGATTCAAACATAGGTCGACCAATGCGTTTCAGAGACGTGAACATATAAGCTAGATATCGTGTTTTTGTATTTTGAATATCAAAAAAGTTTTTCTCATATAAACAAGGTAAATTTTTTTTTTTTTAAATCTCTAAACACAAGAAAATATTTCTAAATGGGCGATCTAGCTCAGAGTCCTGTGAGACCTAACATCGACTCTAACATTGAAAATGTCAAGGCAAGTCAATAAAACCTACTTATTTCGGAAAGTATTTCTCTCGTCCAAGGTAAAAACATACACAACTGACTATGCGGTCAGGGTTAGGTTTCAAAGCTGATAATAGAAAACACGAACTAAAAGCCTACTTTTTTTGGAACATATTTCATGCAGTCATTGGTGCCAGTAATAAGGAAATCTCTATGGCATATAGAAGCAAGTGAAACACATTCAAAACTTCGTATCAACTGCAATTTCGAAAATTCTCTAAAAATCAGTTTTTTGTCTGCCGCAAAATGAAGATTTTCATTTTGACTATACAGCTTTTCGCTTTTATTTTTCTGAATTCTGTTCGTAAGTAAAATAAAACATAATAATAGAAAATCAATCATACGTTAAAATATCATACATCGAGGATATCGACTATATTCAAAACTTATTATTTTTTTTTAATAGTTTAAACATATGTTATCATTGCATACGTATCTTGTGCATCTTTATAGTTATTATGTATTTAGAGAAAAGAGTGTCTCACAAATTATTATAAAATCATTTGTCACCACGCTGATTTTTAAGTGGATGACCACGTCGACTTTTTTATTTGGGATGCTAAAATGTATTTGTCAGTGACTATTACGAGTGATCTTTTTTATGAAATACAGTTTACTATCATGTAGAAATTGAAATCACTTGCTCTTTTTCATAGTAAATAAGGGTGAAAATTCTTGTTTGTTCGAATCTCTTATATCGTGTCGCTTATTAATCGGTATTTTCTTATCTCAACGAAATCGGTCTGAAAAACCACCCTCTTGCCAAAAATAAAAAATCTGCAAAAAACAAAATGCATCAGAATTTTGGGCTTATTTTGGGCTCTCGAATACATCAAACAAAGTTTCCAAAAACCACCCTTATGTACAAAAAACAAAATCTTGAGTAAAAACTTAAAACTGGAAAAAATAAAATAGAAAGTAGTGTTGGGCTTTTCTTGGGCTCACGAATGCTTGATTTTTTTGTTGTTGCAAAAACCACTCCCACATCTAAAAAATGAAACGCCTAGCTATAATGAATTCGAATTTGAATTTTCAAGGAGCCCAAAAATCAGAGACTCCATTTACACTGCAACAATTTAAAAAAAATTATTTCTTGACAAAGTCATATGTGCGTCGTATACAGGGGTTGTTCTTTAACGTTGAGGGTTGGAGCACAAAATTCGGTGTTGGAATTTTCAAAGAGCCCAGAAACTAGAGATTCTATTTACACAATAAAATTATAAAAAACATTTTTTTTGACTATGTTCATAATTTCGAAATAAATCAATTCCTTTTATGAACGAGAAAGTTTGTGATGTCAAGGGTTGACCACGAGGCGAATTTTTAATCGGAAAAAGTATAGAGTTTTGGTTTATATTGAGTACACCACATGTTAAAAATAAAGTATTAATATTTATTGCACTTAACTCCGGACTCGTTTTACATAAAAGTAAATTGGGGAAAAAAGAGGGGGAGAATCAGACCAGTCTCTCCCAAGCAGACTCAACCAAAAACCCCTCACCACCAAGCTACTCGATCCACCCGATAGGAGGAGGATCCGGAAAAGTACTAAGTTAGGCGAGAGTGGTCTGTGGCGGCAAAGTTCAAAACAATTCTAAACATCCTGCCCCCCGTGAGTTAGGCTTAACGAACAATTAGATTTATGAGCACTAACAAATTTTTTGTTAAGGCGATTTGACTGGAAGAAGCGCTAGTCGATCTAATGATCGTCTCATAGTGGTTTTAGTGGAGCGCACAGTAACCACTCTTGTTAGTCCATCGCTTCCAGGATGGAGTTTCTCAATGCGGGCGAGACTCCATTTGGTGGGTGGCAGAAGGTCCTCCTTCAGAAGTACAAGATCGCCCACTTGAACTTGGTTAGTTTCCACCAACCACTTGCTTCGCTGTTGTAAGTGATGAAGGTACTCCCTTGACCACCGGTACCAAAAGTTGTCACGCATCTTTGTAAGCAATGACCACCTGGAAAGAGAATTATCTTTATAGTCTGTCAAGGAAGGTTCAGGGATAGCAGAAATAGGGCCTCCGGTTAGTAGGTGCCAGGGAGTCAGGGCTGCTAACGCAGTTGGATCGCTTGAGATTGGGGCGATCGGACGTGAATTGAGGCACGCCCTAATTTGAGAGAGGACTGTGGTAAATTCCTCAAAGGTCAGGCGACTATCTCCAATACAACGGCGTAGGTGATGCTTGGTTGACTTAATCCCTGCCTCCCAAATACATCCAAAGTGAAGGGCATGCGGAGGGAGAAAAGACCAGGTAGTCCCGTCGTTAGCCAAGCATTCAGCGACTTTTGGCATAATTTGAGAGGCTCCTCGGAACAGCGCTCGCAGCTCCCGATCTGCACCAACAAAGTTAGTGCCGTTGTCGCTGTAGAGCCTGGAACATGTACCTCGACGAGAAACAAATCGTTTAAAGGCAGCAATAAAACTATCCGATGATAGATCAGATACAGCTTCCAAATGGATGGCCCTTGAAGAAAGACAAATAAAAAGGCATACATAACCCTTGTATGATTTATGTCCCCTTCCTGGTGAAACCCTCATGTGATATGGGCCACCGTAGTCTACACCACAGCATGCAAAGGGCTTTGATTCGGACACTCGATCGGTAGGAAGTTGACCCATCAGTTGACTAGGTGATTGGTTCCGAAATCGTGCGCAGATGACGCTCTTGTGAACAATGCTGTTGATTAAAGTTTTCGCTCCGACAATCCAATATCTTCTTATGATAAAGCTCAGCATTAATTGTTGGCCACCATGCATTGTCCTCAGGTGAGCCTGCAAAAGTATAAGATAAGTTACGCGATCATTTTTAGGTAAAATTACTGGATGTTTCTCATCAAAAGACAGCAAAGATTTTTGGAGTCGACCACCGACTCGAAGAAGTCCTTGACTGTCCAAAAAGGCGGAGAGCTTGACCAAAACGCTTTTCTTCTTTGAGATCGGCAATCCAGTCTTCAGGTTGTTAATCTCGTACCCAAAGTGACGTATCTGAGTAGTTCTCAGCCAAAAATTGAGACCTTGATTGAGTTCGTCGGTAGTTAAGTAGCGTTCCACTGGATATGAGCGGCAGCGATTACAAAACCTACAACAATAAGCAGTAGTACGCACAAGTTTATCAAGGGATGAGCAACGATCAGTCAGATCACATATCTCAGTTTCTCTAACCAGGTTAACCACTAACACTGGTTTAGAGACAGCCTTTGTAGATCGTTCACCAGTTTTCAAGTTTTTTGCTGGCTCCAACAAAGTCCGGGGCCATCTTTCCTGGGGACCAGTAAGCCAGTCAGGTCCATGCCACCACAAGGATGAGTCCAATAATTCCTGCGATGAAAATCCTCTAGTAGCACAGTCAGCTGGATTGGACTTAGATGGGACATGATTCCAGATGGCGTTTTTTAAGATTGTTTAGATTTTACTAACCCTGTTTGCCTCAAAAGTTTCCCAACGAGAAGGGTGAGCGCCAAGCTATTTTAGAACCAGCTCAGAATCAGTCCAACAAAAAGTTGGTAATTCAAAGTCAGACTTGAGACCGGTCATGATAGAGTCAAGCAGCCTAGTGAGAAGCAAGGTGCCACAAAGTTCCAACTTAGGCAATGAAACAGTCTTGATAGGAGCGACTTTTGTTTTTGCCATGATAAGACTGGAGTGAGCGACACCATAATCATCATGAATGACCATGTACACTGTCGCTGAATATGCTCTTTCAGAAGCGTCTGAAAAACCATGTAGTTGCCGAGATTGGGCATTAATTGTGGTGTGAAGCCAACGAGGAATTTTGACTTTCTCCAGTAACAAGAGCTGAGACTGAAAGGAGTCCCACTCTTATTGTAGTTCTGATGGCAAAGTAGAGTCCCAATCTACTTTAGAAATCCACAAATTCTGGAGCAAGAGCTTGGCCCTGATGAGGAAGGGCGCGAGCCATCCTAATGGATCAAATAATTTTGCGATTTCAGGGGCAACCAAACGCTTGATTGCTTTAGAGGAATTATTTGGAGGTACCACGGAAAAATGAAAGTCATCTGAAGAGGTACTCCATTTGAGCCCCAGAGCGGAAACAGAATCCTCCACTTCAAGGTCCTTACTACCAGACAATTGTAGAGTTGATGGTTCCGGAAGAAGTTCGTGAGAGTTTGCCGCCCACTTGCTTAGTGAGATGCCGGCAGACTCCAAGATTAAAACAACCTCATTCTTGACAGTTTTTGCAGACTCGATAGAGTGTGCGCCAGAAAATATGTCATCGACATAAGTATTGTCTACCAGGGCCGCAGCGCCTAGTGGAAAGCGATCTCGTTCATCAGCTGCTAGTTGATTCAGAGTTCTAATAGCTAGGAAGGGAGCTGGTCTTGTACAGTAAGTTACGGTGCTAAGACAGAAGTCTTGAAGATCATCTGAGGGATCAGATCTCCAGATGATTCTCTGCAAGTTGGAGTCAGATGTGTCAACCCTAATTTGACGAAACATCTTGACTATATCTGCCGTAAACACAAATTTAAATAGTCTCCAACGTGTCACGACTAGCCAAATTTCAGCTTGCAATTTTTGACCAGAATGTAATAAATCATTCAAGGATGTTCCCGAGTCAGTACGAGCAGAACCATTAAAGACCACTCGAATTTTTCCAGAAGGATCGTTTCTCTTTGTTACAACGTGATGAGGAAGATAAAACACGTTATTAACATTGAGATCTTCCTTGTTTAAGCGTCTCATGTGATTCAAAAAAAGATATTCCTGCATGAAAGCATGGTAGGCTTCCTTTCCTTCAGGGCTTTTCGCAAAATGCTTCTCAATGCGCAGAAACATTGATACAGCAAAGCTTCTAGACTTTCCCAATTCATTTGGGTTACCCTTCATGGCCAGTTTAACGACATATCGACCTGACGGGTCCCTGAAATGCGTGTCTTTAAATATGTTTTCACAGGCGATTTCATCCTCCGTAAGAAAAGTTGTCCTTGGAGTTTCTTCCAACTCCCAAAAAAGCCGAAGTTGGTTATTGAGGGATTGATCCTCTGCAGCGTGAAGTACTCTACAGGATTCGAAAGCCGGGTCATTGTCTGGGTCTTCGGAAGGTCGACCAAAAACAATCCAACCAAAGGCAGTCTGAAGGGCAGTTGGACTGTTAAAAGGTCCCTGACGAAGACCAGGACGAAGAATGTGTCCAAAAAGATCTATTCCTATCAAACAATCAATACTTCCAGAACGATAATAGTTGGGATCAGCAAGTTCAAGGTCCTGCAGGTGGGGCCACTTCTGAAAGGGCAATCTTTTCTTTGGAAGAAGTTTGAGAAGAGATTTCATGACCAAGGCCCTGAAGGGAAGTTCGAATTCCGAATCAGTTGGAGAACAAAGTTTAAGGTCGGTACTGTGGATAGAAGAACCTAATGGTGAGTGTCCCATACCAGTAAGGGAAATGTCACACTTGTCTTTGGAAATTCTCAGCTGCTGAACTGCTCTCTCGGTAATAAAGGAGCGTTCTGCTCCCGAATCAATGAACCCTTTTACTATTATGGAAGCACCATTGTGAGACTGCAATTTTACATAAGCAGTTGCAAAAATACGTTTTGCAATGCTTGAGGATTCATCAGTATTTAACTGATGAATTTGAACAGATCCGCTGGCAACCGGTACCGTGTTAGTCGAAGAAGATGACTTGCCACGGGAAGAAATAATTGTCGAGTTTCCAGCGGGTTGGGTGAGGAAGTTGTCATGCAAAAATGTGTGATGCTTGGCAACACAGACAAAGCACTTTTTGTCTGACGAACAATCCTGAGTAGAATGGTTAGATCGTAGACAATTAAAGCAAAGTCCTAAGTTTTTGACCTGCTCAAGACGTTGTAGCAAGTTCATTTTTTTAAAACGAGGACAATAAGAAATGAAATGTGAGCTTTGACATACAGAGCAAGGGGACAATTGTTTATCAGATTTCTTATCGTGATTCTGAGAAACAGCTAAATTCACAGAAGCGAACGATTTTTTCTGTTTGGTTGAAGTCTGAGGAGAAGAGGATTTTAAAGATGTTGAAACGAAGGGAGGATCATTACACTGAGCAGCTTCCAAGGCTCTGATACGATTATCCAAAAAATTCATTAATTCTTTAATACTTGGAAACTCCTCACTATCCTTCAATGAAGTTTCCCAGGCTTCGTGAGTAGATGGATCCAATTTGTGGACTAATAAGTGCACAAACCAATCATCCCAGGTGTCAAATGGCCTGTCCATATTTCTAAAGGCACGAATAGACTCGTTTGTGATATCTGTCAACCTCAAGATTTCGTCAACAGATTTCTTAGAAGCAGCAGGGGTGGATAAGAGTTTACGCATGTGAGCAGACAAAAGAACACGTTTATTATCATACCGCTTAACAAGTGTGGACCAAGCTTCAGATTAATTTGCCCCGCTAATTGGTAAATTTTTTAAGCGGTCAGCTGCTTTTCCGGACAGTGACGATTTTAAATAGTATAACTTTTGTACATTAGATATTGTAGTGTCATGAACCATAGATTGGAACATGTCTCTAAAGGTTTCCCACTCTTATTGATCCCCAGAGAATTTTGGAAGGGGAAGGGTAGGTAAATGTTTATATGCTTTGTCTGATTTAGACGTACCTGTTCCTGATGGCTTTTCAGTAGTGGATTCACCACCGATTACCTTTATGTCAATTAGAATTGCAGTTTTGATAGTGGTAAAATCCTTCTCCACTGTCGAGTACACGTCATCAACCACATACGACTCTTCTTTATTTGTAGGATCCTCAAGAATCTCGAAATGTTTTTCATAGAATTCCGACCAATAGTCCTCCAGTTTTGAAAGTCGAGTTTCCAGATACGTGACAGACTTCATTTTTGATTCTCCAGCCTTTTTCATATTGGTATAAAACCGCTGTATTAAACCCGCGAGATTCACTTGTCGATTTAAAACGGACGACATTTTTGTTTTTTATTTTTAAAATTTAAATTTAATGTATTCTTGGTCAATTGAATAAGGTATTAAATTTTCTCAGTAACTGAAATTAAAAGTCTTACATAGCGAACGATCTGATAAGATAAGGTAAGAGCACGTGTTCGTCGGGCTGGTCAACCGGTTTGTATGGTCCGACGAGAAAATCGATAAGTCCACGTGCTCGACAACACAGAGCAGAGATGGATGAATAGAATTCTCGTTCACTTTCAGTTTTCAAAACTCACTGAAGGCGAAAAAGATGCCCTTCATTTAATTTCACCAGAACAAAAAAAAAATGCCCATTTGTTTTCTAAGAGCGTGGCGACACAGATGCTAAATTCAGATCACCAAATCACAGATCACTAAATTGCAGCACTTAGAACGCGAACAACAAAAAAAAGAGTTTTCACAGAGTGGAGTGAAAAACATTTAAACTTAATTAATTGTTTAAATTTGAATTCGTTTCGAGGTCCCTATCCGGCTCGAAGGACCAATAAATGTTCATAATTTTGAAAGAAATCAATTCCTTTCATGAACGAGAAAGTTTGTGATATCAAGGGTTGACCACGAGGCGAATTTTTAATCGGAAAAAGTATAGAGTTTTGGTTTATATTGAGTACACCACATGTAAAAATAAAGTATTAATATTTATTGCACTTAACTCCGGACTCGTTTTACATAAATTAAAATTGAACTAAGTTTGCGATTGTTATAATAAACTTAGATTCACGAAGCGAGGCGAAAACGGTGCCTCGCAGCCAAAGAGCGAAAAAGTAAATTGGGGAAAAAAGAGGGGGAGAATCAGACCAGTCTCTCCCAAGCAGACTCAACCAAAAACCCCTCACCACCAAGCTACTCGATCCACCCGATAGGAGGAGGATCCGGAAAAGTACTAAGTTAGGCGAGAGTGGTCTGTGGCGGCAAAGTTCAAAACAATTCTGAACAGACTAAGTCATATCTGCGTGGTATCAAGGGGTTGTATTTTAACGTAAACGGTTGTAGCCCAAAAATCCAAGTTGGTATTTTTGAGGAGCTCAAAAATCAGAGACTATTTACACAATAAAATTCTAAAAAGGTCATTTTTTTACAAAGTCACATCTGCCTGGTATCAAGGGATTGTTTTTTAACGTTAAGGGTTGGAGCTTAAATTATAGTTGCCCATAACCATAAGGACCATCGACCAAAACGACTGACATTTTCTAACCCCTTCACTGTTTTAGTACTTTACATTTCTCAAAGGCGACTCAACAAATTCCTACCTTTCAATTGTTACTAACAATTGGATATTTATCTTTTTTTTTAGTTGACCAGAATTCTGATGCACATTTTTTTTCGCAAGAGGGTGGTTTTTTTGCACATAGGGGTGGTTTTTTATTTTTTTTTTCGCACATTCGAGAGCCCAAAATAAGCCCAAAATTGTGGTGTACTTCGTTTCTTCCGAGTTTGAGTTTTTACATAGGGGATAGTTTTATTTTCGGTAGGGATAGTTTTTTGGAAATTGGTTGTTGGTCCGTTCAAGAGCCCAAAAAAGCTCAAAATTCTGTCGTCTTTGATTTTTCATTTTTTCAAATTTGTACGTAATGGAGGTGCTGGCTTGAGTCAAGCCAGCACCTACACTCCAAATTTGAATTTTCAAAAAAGTAGTAGTGGAGTATTGGAAAAAAAAAAATATATTTGTGTCCATGGAAGGTTTGTGTGAATAAATAAAATGATTTATCAAGAATACATAAACTTATATTTTACACACACAAAAAGAGGAATACAATCTCTATATTGGAATGATGTTAGGAAACGGTGGTTAAAAGTGTTATTGAAAGACCGACTCAGACGACGAGTTCTGAAATCGGTGGAGGCGAAAATTATAATGATTGAAAATTTTGGAAATCAATCTTAGACGGGGTAGGAGCCGGTCGTGCAGAGCTTAGTACATTTTTGGTAGGGGTAGCTAAGTTGCTTCTATTGGACAGTGAAATTCGAAGAGGGAAAATATCGGCACCACCCACTAAGGCCAAATTTTGGAAAGGATCAGTCATACCTGACAAGAGCGCACGTGATAGAAATAACCATAAATTGTTCGAGTTGGTTTATGAAGTAATCCCCTGGAAATTTCCTAAAATAGCACCAATCTACAGATTAGGATGAAACGTGCGAAACGGAGTAGTTGAGGACTTAAAGAAAGTAAAATTTACAATTCTGTTTTGAAGAAAATATTGAAATCTGAAGATTGGTGTGTACGAAGGTTAAGAGCTTAAAGTAACAGCAGAATTTGAAGTATGAAAAGATTGTACAATTTCGTTTTGAAAGCAATAAACTAGAAATGAGGAACTGAAACGTGCCACGACAATTACAAAGAGTGCAGATGTTTCGCTACGTGAGAAAATTCGGTACCAAAACTATTTACACAAAAATCACTATAGAAAAAAGAGATAAAATTAAAATTTGTGAACATGGGACTCAACATCCTGGCCCCTTTGAACGAACAGCGTTCAAAAAATCGATTTAAAAATAAAACATACGTCGATATATAAAAGATGTACACACTGCTTGTAAATATAATAAATATAATATATATAATAAATATGAAATAGATGTGCGAGAAACATACACGTAAAGAGTATCATGATGTCTTAAGAGGACAAAATTACGCTAATTGTACACGTGATTAATCAGCCTTGCATGTAAGGATCGGAAGTGGATACAATCGTGTAACGCTGCGCTTGTACATCCCTGTGTTTGTTCGCACTGTTATAATTCGAACAATCTTATTGGGACCTGGGTGCACTTCTACAATGCGAGCTAGCCTCCAATCCATGGGGGCAAGGTTGTCTTCCTTTAGGACGACGAGAGTGCCGACCATGATGATTTCGGGATCGCTAGTTGATTGCCACTTTTTGCGACGGATCATTTGATGTAGATACTGCTTCTGCCATCTGGACCAAAAATGCTGTCGCATTTGTTGAGCATGTTCCCATGATGATAGCCGGCTGACCGGGATGTCTCGTAGATTAGTCTGTGGAAAGCTGGTTAGTGAACTACCGATCAGGAAATGACCAGGTGTCAGAGAAAGCAGATCATTTGGATCAGGGAAAAGGGGAGAGAGGGGTCGAGAGTTGAGAATAGCTTCTACCTCTATCACAAACGTTTCCAATTGTTCATGAGTCAGTAAATTTTTTCCTACCGCTCTAAGCAAATGATGCTTTAATGACTTTACAGAGGCCTCCCAGAGACCGCCCATGTGAGGAGCGCGAAGGGGGATGAAACTCCAAGTAATTCGCTCCTTTGATAAATAACTGTGAACCTTGGGATCTATTTGTGCTGATTGAGTCGAATCGTAAAGCTCTTTCAGCTCGTTTCGAGCCCCGATAAAATTTGTACCGTTGTCAGAATAAACATTCTGTGATTTTCCGCGTCGCGAGAAAAATCTCTTTAAGCACCCGATAATGATTCTGCAGTTAGATCACTGACTAGTTCTAAATGAACGGCTTTGGTTGCGAAGCAAATGAAGACGGCGATGTAAGCCTTTACCTTTTTTCGGTTACGGTGACGTTTTTCTTTGATAAAAAATGGTCCACAATAAACAACACCTACATTCAAAAATGGTTGATTGGATTTCAATCTATTTTCGGGGAGGTTTCCCATCCGGTATTCTACACCCCTAGGTTTTACTCGAAAACATGTTAAGCACTGGCGAACGATGTGACGTGTAAAATTTCGACCATCAATTGGCCAGTATTTTTCGCGGACTCCATACAAGGTAGCTTGAGTACCTGCATGCATTTTTTGGACGTGTTCTTCGCGAATTATCAGTCTTGTAATGTGGTGATTTTTTGGAGGAACAATCGGGTGTTTCTGATTGTCGGGAATTTGAGCGTACTCAGTCGTCCGCCGACCTTGAGAATTCCTTTATCAAGAAATGGATTTAAAGGGAGTAAACGACTTTTTTCGTCTACCTTTTTCTTGCGTACAAGATCATGAACTTCCTTTGAAAATTCAGACGATTGTGTTAGTTGAATGATTTTGAGCTCGGAAGTTTCAAGTTCGGTTTGGGATAAAGGACCTGTAATTTTGTTTCTATTTCGCGAATTATGAATAAATCGTAGGCAGTATGCAAGTAAGCCTTTGAGAGTTTTGAGTGATGAGTATTTTTCTAAAATGCTTGACTCTTGAATTGTTAGTTTAAACGAGACGAACTCTGGAATTTTTTTAAGTTCAGGAACTTCACCTGTGTGAAGTTTAAATTGAGGCCATTTATCCTCATTTTGAGAGAGCCAACTTGGCCCACGCTGCCAGATATCAGCATTGAGAAACTCATGAGCTGTTTGCCCGCGAGAAACTAGATCTGCTGGGTTGTCATGTGTCGGGACATGTTTCCAATCACATGGGTTTAAGTGAGTTTGAATTTCCGATACTCGGTTGGCTACAAACGTTTTTAATGTATGAGATGGAGTATTAATCCAGTGTAGTGTGATTGTCGAATCTGACCAGAAGTATGTTTGATCAATTTGAATTTTTAATGATTGAGAGGTGTTTTGATATAAATTGACTAACAGAGTAGCTGCGCACAATTCAAGTTTTGGAAGGGTAGTTTGCCTTAAAGGTGCAACTCGTGATTTTGAACAAATAAGTGAAATGTGGTACATACCTTGGTTGTCAGTCGAACGAAGGTAAATGCACGCCCCGTAGGCCTTTTCACTAGCGTCGGAAAAGCCATGTAATTGAAACTTAACTGAATTTTGCACACTGATGCAACGTTTGAATTGTGCATGATTTAGAAGCGGTAATTGATTTTTATATTCAATCCATGGTTGCTGTAAATGTGGGGGCACTTCTTCGTCCCAATCAATATGTGATTTCCAGAGATTCTGAACTATTAATTTTGCTGTGACTATAACTAGACCTAAGAGTCCAAGGGGATCAAAGAGTTTTGCGATTTGAGAAAAAATGGAAAGCTTTGTTATTGTGTTATTGGAATTTGTAATATTAACCGTGTAGGTGATCAAATCTGAACTTGGATTCCAATACAGCCCGAGAGTCTTAACGGGTCCATATAATCTCACATGCGGCAAGTCTCTCTGCGGTAAGTCACACCTGCGGCATCTCTACCTAGCGGCATCTCTCACCAGTGGAGAGGAGACCAATATTATTTCTGTGGCTAGTCACAGGGGTGCCTTCCCGCCCCCACGAGACGTTGGAAAAGGGGTAGGGGTTTGACCAACATTATTTCTTTGGCCAGTCACAGGGGTACGATGAGAGATGCCGCAAAAATGTCAATTTTACTGTGAAAAATGCCGCACGGGAGAGAAGCCGCTAGATAGAGATTCCGCAGTTGTGACATGCCGCAAAGAGACTTGCCGCATGTGAGATGATATTTCCCCGTCTTAACAGCTTCTGTGGGATCTAAGGACATGTGGATATCGCGAGACTCGTTTTTAAAATTGATAGTGAGTCTGGGATCATTCGATCCCCACTTTCGGAGGTTGAACCCTCCTTTATGAAGGATCTTGATTAAATTGTCACGAAGAGAAAGAGCTTCTTCGAATGTGTTTGCACTTGTTAGCAGGTCATTCACATAAAAATCGCGTTTCAGGATGGCTGCTGCACCTGGATAGTTCTCGCGCTCATCGTCGGCTAATTGCTGCAGCGTGCCAACTGCATGAAAAGGGGCGGATGCGGTGCCAAAGGTCACTGTGTTTAGTGTGTACACCTTAAGTGGCTCATTGGGGTTCTCACGCCAGAAAATTTTTTGGAAATGTTTGTGATCATCATACAATTGAATCTGTCAGTACATTTGTTCGATATCGGCTGTAAGCGCAAAACTAAATGACCTAAATCGCGTAAATGTTGAAAAAAGATCATCCTGTATGGTAGGACCGGCCATCAGAGTATCATTGAGTGAAATACCCGTGGAGGGCTTGCACGATGCATAAAAAACAACTCGCGTTTTTGTTGTGAGACTATTAGTTTTTATGACCGCGTGATGTGGTAAATAAAATACGCGATGCGTGTCTGTGTCATTTAATAAAGGGGTCATATGTCCCTCTTCTAAATAACTTTGAATACATTTCACATATTCTTCTTTTAATGCTGGATCTTTTTGAAACTTATTTTCGAGATACTGAAATCTAATGAGAGCTGCGCGACGTGATTCGCCTTAATCGAAAATTTTCTCATTAAACGGCAATTGAACAATATAACGACCTGATTCGTCACGACGTGTACTTTTTGTGTAATGCATTTCGCAATGCTCTTCTTCTTGCGAGCGCGACGAAGTTGCAGCAGGTGAATTTAATTCCCGCAAAAGAGACAAGTCAGAGAAGTTTGTGTAATTGCAATAAATTTTGCTTTCTTTTACGCGTTTGTGGTTGAATGTTCCTGCTACTATCCAACCAAACTCGGTTTCTTGAAAAATGGCTGGGTGACCTACGATTGAAATTTCGCCAGTTCGGAGGAAATGATAAAAGTATTGAGCACCGATAATCATGTCGACTTCGGCTGGAATATAAAAATCTGGATCGGCAAGAAATAGATCTCGTGGGGTTGAAAAAGAGTTTCGGTCGATGGGAATTAAAGGCATTGTATTACCGATCGTTTGAACGATGAAGAGTGACAGATCGCATAATAAATTTGTGTAACGAGACTTGATTGTCACATTTGTCGTTTGCTTGACTGTGGTGGAGAGATTATCAATCGCTCCAAGGGGAATATCGACTGGTGTTCTTTTTAGCCCTAATTTGTTTGCTAATCGTTCAGTGATAATGTGTGGTTAGGAACCCCCATCTAACATGATGCGACAAGGGTATGAATTCCCTTGACTATCGAGCACATCGACAACGGCCGTGGCTAAAACTACTTGGGAAGGAATCAAGAGCTGATAATTAGAAACAGGTGCAGAATTTGTGTGTTTTCATTGATCATGTGGATGTGGTTGCAAAACACTCGAACCTGAATGGTTTTCAGATCTGGGATTGTCAAAGTGTAAAAGAGAATTGTGTCTCTTTCCACATTTCCGACACCCGCTTGATACGCAATTTTGTAAAGGATGGTTACTGCGAAGGCAGTTAGGGCATAGATTAATTTTTTTTGCTGCTTCGTATCGCTTTTTTGGTGACAAGTTTAAAAATTGACTACAAGCCTAAACTCCATGTTCCCCTTTACAAATGTAACATGATATTTTAAAAGAATTGTTATTTGACTGGGAGCTATTTGAACTCGAGGGCGATGCGGTGGTAGCACCTGTAAAATGGTATTGTGAACGCGAACCCTGACGCGAATGAGTACTCATTTTTGGATTTGAAGCCTTTTGATTTAGTGTTTGATTAATAGCGGCCCTTGTCTCCTCGATTTGAGAGCGGCGCTCTAAAAAGTCTAACATGTTTTGCAATGTGGGTAAATCTTCGTTGCTAGTAGATTCTTCCCACTTTTCGATTATATAATTGTTTAATTTGCCTTTGATTTCGAAAAGCGACTTTACGTGGCTGTCAATGATAAATTTTTTATTATGATAACGAATTTTTAGGAGATCCCAAGCTACCTTGTAATTTTCGGTCAAAGTTTCGAGCGAAGAAATTATGTTGGCTGCGTCATCCGTAACACAGCCCTTTATATAGTGAAATTTCTGAATGGTTGGTAAATCAGGATCATTGTGGATCATTTAATTGAATGCGTCAAAGAAATATAGCCAAGTGTCGAAACTGCCTGAAAAAGTGGGAATTTTGAGATCTGGATACTTAACCCTTGGAAAACGACGATTTGAGTTTAAAATGTTGGCTTGAGTTTGGCCGTTATTTTCAATAACCTCTAGAGAATCATTTCGTTCATTCTGACCGAGAGTTGAATCCGAATGATTCCTTGAACTGGTACCCTCAGACGTGTCGACATTTGATGGAGGGCTCGATTGTGTAATTGCAACTGAGCGAGGTACATAAGGTACATAAAAACCCCTTTTTATTGAAGCTTTGATCCTACCACTAATTAAATAGTACCTATTTTCAAAGCTGACGCACTCGTCTTCATTTTTCTTTTCTTTGGTTTTATCGTCTTCGACCAACGAGTCTAATTCATTTTGATTATTTTCAAACTGTTCTAGAATTGGTAAAAACATTTCATTTAATCTTGTTTCTAAATCAAGGCATTAAATGTCAGTTTCAACGGTAATAGAATTTAGTAAGGTCTCAAAGGTAGTTAATTGGCGCTTCAACTTCCCGCGCTCTTTCTTTAATTTTGAAATATGTTCAGTAGACATTTTTAATGATTTATTGGTTCGAATGTGATAGAGACAAAACCGGCATGAAGGATTTTGAAAAGATGTGGCTTTTTATGGCAAATCGGTAGTTTACATAACCACTTACTTGTACTTCTCGGTTAGGGTTGCGAAGAAGTGTAATTCCCAGTAGCGCTGCTCTTAACTGGAAGCTGATGTACGTTCGTGGGACTCCAATGCCCTGGACCACGACGGAAGTTGGAAAAAGGATGTTGAAAATTCCAATCCACCTGGATTTCGAACAAAGATGTGAAGAACTGGATACGGATGCTGCCTGTTGCCCAGAAATGGGTGCGATCTCAGGGCCTCCTGGATCTCTGAAGATGTGGTGCCTTGTAGTCCACTGTGCTGCGCTGGACTCGAAGAATGTATTGGAAAATGTCTATAATCCTCCTGGATTTTATATATCAAAGATAATGCTGCTTTCTCGTGTGCTGCGAGATTTCTTGTACCATTGGATATTGGTTGAAAACATCGACGATCCTGTTGGATTCACGGAACTGAAAATAGCTCGAAATAGAAATTTGAGCTTTTTTGAAATTGAAAATCACTGCTGAGACTTGAAATTCACCGTTGCTTTCACTAGTAGTTTTTTGCACTTCGTCCCGATTTGAGAGCCACTTTTTTTTATTTGAACTTCACGAGATTGCACTGTTATTAGTTATGGTTAGTCACTATGTCACTCTTTTACGGTTGCATAAAGGCACAATTGTTGTATGATCACTGATGTGATCTGAAGACATTGTTCACTTGTAAACTGCTGGGACAATGTTTTAACCGACACGACGCGATTGTTTGCCGACCGGTATAAAACACCCGATGTTCGAAGGACCATAAAATGCGGAGTATTGGAAAAAAATGTGTGTCCATGGAAGGTTTGTGTGAATAAATAAAATGATTTATCAAGAATACATAAACTTATATTTTACACAAACAAAAAGAGGAATACAATCTCTATATTGGAATAATGTTAGGAAAACGTGGTTAAAAGTGTTATTGAAAGACCGACTCAGAGGACGACTGCTGAGATCGGTGGAGGCGAAAATTATAATGATTGAAAATTTTGGAAATGAATCTTAGACAGGGTAGGAGCCGGTCGTGCAGAGCGTTATACATTTTTGGTAGGGGTAGCTAAGTTGCTCCTATTGGACAGTGAAATTCGAAGAGGGAAAATATCGGCACCACCCACTAAGGACAAATTTTGCAAAGGGTCAGTCATACCTTACAAGAGCGTACGTGATAGAAATAACCATAAATTGTTCGAGTTGGTTTATGAAGTAAACCCTTGGATATTTCCTAAAATAGCCCCAATCTACAGATTAGGATGAAACGTGCAGAACAGAGTAGTTGAGGACTTAAAGAAAGTAAAATTTACAATTCTGTTTTGAAGAAAATATTGAAATCTGAAGATTGGTGTGTACGAAGGTTAAGAGCTTAAAGTAACAGCAGAATTTGAAGTATGAAAAGATTATACAATTTTGTTTTGAAAGCAATAAACTAGAAATGAGGAACTGAAACGTGCCACGACAATTACAAAGAGGGCAGATGTTTCTCTACGTGAGAAAATTCGGTACCAAAACTATTTACACAAAAATCACTATAAAAAAAAGAGATAAAATTAAAATTTGTGAACATGGGACTCAACAGTAGTGAAGCCCAAAAATCGGCAATACAGCACAAAAAAGCCCAAATTTCTGATATAAAGAAATTTGGGAATTTCGATTGTGGAGGTGCTAGCTTGATGGACCTATAAAACATGGTCATTACAAATTTGTGCAACTTCAAGTTTTAAAGGGGAAAAAATTGTTTCAAGAAATTAAAATTGTTTGAATAATTGCAAACTGGCCTTTAGAAAAAGAAAAATTATTATATTCGAGGTTTACATCGGAAAAAAATCGTTTAAACAAATTTAATTTTTAAAAATAATTGTGAATTATCGTGAAAAAAATTAGCCTCAAGAATCTTTAATTGTGTCATTATTTCGGACCAATAACGAATTTATGGAACTTGTCGAAAAAATTCGTTCATACTTGAAATCCCTATATTTTTCTTTTCTAACAGAATCAGCAGATCCACAGAAACCTACGATTAAGGTCAACATAATATAAGGATGATGTTGCATACAGCCATTAACGAAAACTAAAAACATATGAAAAAATGTTAAATTTCTTTGTTCCCCCTCCCGAGGCTTAACTATTGATACATATATATGAAACTTATTTCTATTGAAAGAATTACATGTTTGATACCTTGTGGTTCAGTGTGCTACGAACATATAGCAATTCTCAAGTAAATATCATTCATTTTTAATTAATTTATATGTATAAAAATTTAGTTGTGAATGAAAAAATAATTAATGTTCGAACTAAATGTATTCGAGATTAAGTTATAGTGACGTTTGAAAATTTATTCACATATAAAGGCACGCCTTTTATGAAAAAAGTAACTTATAAAAATATGAGATAAAAAGCATAAACTTAAGAATTTTCCTGGTCTATAAAGAGATAGATTGTCGGCTCTGTTCACGCGTTTTTGTTTCATGCAAATTCTTTCAGAAAGTTCAAGTTTATATAATTTAAATTAAAAAAGTGCTAACAATCTGAGATTATTTTTCATACACTGATAACTAAATTGTAGCTTCTGTGTCTGACGAAAATTGAATTGCATTATTTATTGATATACTTTTTCAAATGCGGTAATGTCTATATGTACCGATATTCGTACCGAAAATATCAGACAAGTCGTCCCGAAATTTCAGTTCACGCAACCACAGCCTTTTCAAATGTATATTATTTTAATGAGTTAGCCTTCATTCATCAATTTACTAGTTCATTGTAAATCAGTGTCTTATATGAATTACTTCATTTTCAATTATTTTTCTTTACTTCAAAATAATGTATCGAGTGAAGCGACATTCTAACACCCCCTGGCACCCACCCATGCACTCAGATTCTTTTCTATAAAGTACCATTTAATTCCATACAGCTGGAAAGATTCGGTGAATATTTTCTTTTCTTATTCTTTGGAAAAAGAACAATTTTTCGGAAAAATCTATGTTATTGCTCCTATGATTTCTTGAGGTTGTTCTCAGACTATGTATTGTGTTTTTAACACCCCCCCCCCCTCTCCTTCACCTGTAAGCATCCCTACTACGACATTAATCTGCCTTCATTCCATGTTCAAGAGTTCATTAGTCCTCTTAGTACATGTACCAGATATGAAATTCTTAGATTACACCGTTCGTTTCCTCTCAATATCGCGAATCCTCTTTCGAAGCAATTTAACAAGGGTTCCTGTCGCCGATGTGTGCGAGATACCGCAGTATGGTTCTGGGCTATTTCGGGGGCTGTGAAGCTCGCATCTTAGTCAGTGCATCTGCTTTATCATTACCTACAATATCTTAATGGCCTTGAACCCAGATCAGATTGACCCAGTTTTTATTGACAACCTTAAGAAGGTCTTGGAGGCAACTCCAGACTAGTCTGGAACTAAACTCTTCAGATGTAGTAGTAGCCTTAAGTGACACTCATATTGACTAATAGCTGAGCAGGCTGATCTGTCGAAATTGTCTTCCAGTAATGCAGTTTCTGGACTGACGACAGAGTAGCGTCATCCTTTACCATCGAACAATAGCTATTTGTGATACAAGTGCGCAAAATAGGCGATTTCCAACGAGTGTCAGTGAATCACACGAGTCAGCAATTGCCTGTGCGCACGTGTATCACACGCTATTTTTTGCAACAACCTTCCGAGAAAGTTGTACTAAGAGAAAGACAAAGGAAGAATATTTACAGTTGCAAATTCTAAAAATACGAAATTTTAATTAAATTAAATCGAAATATATGAAAATAACTAATATACTATCTGGTGGAGTACACTCTTCACCAGTTTGATTCGAATCTTTATTTAAGTCCATCTTCTTTTGACAATGAGAAGGAAAATTTCACTTGCACTCTAAACACGCCGACTTTAAACTCGCACCTGTCATCAGCTGTTCGCTTGGACACTGAGCGATGCTGTTGCTACGCTGTCCCCGAATTGCCGCGATGCGGAAAGTTGCCTATCTGCAAAGTGCGCATGCGCGTACATTCCGCTGATGTGGAAAGTATATAGAAATCGAACTGCGCATGCGCCCAATATCATTCCCGCATTGTTATCCGGAATGAGTCACTTTGCATATAATTTAGCTACATGGAACGGAGTACTTTCAAAGTGGGTGTTGCAAAAAACATATTCCGGTTGGCAGGCCATGCAGTGAAATCACCGGAAAACTTGGGCAATTTCAATTGTGGAAACATCTTTTTCACTTGTGTTAAAGGAGCATCATTGGTAGCGGGGGTGTACCCATGAAAGAGACAGAAGCACCAAGTGCTTCCAACTCGTCCTGTATATACACCTTCGCAACAACATATTTTTCTTCTCCTTTAGTGAAAAAATCTTGCGCAAAATATGGATCGGTTGAGTTGTCCTCATGCACAATGAGAAGCTGATCATTGTTTGTACAAAACTTGGACTACTTCTTTTCCAAGTTTTCCAAGTGTACGTTGAGGACATTCTTGGAAAGGTTCGTTTTACCGGACAAAAGATCAAGATATAATAAGTTAAAATTCGAATAAAATCGAAACACGTTCCAAAAGTCAAAAAGTGAAAGAAAAACACAAGCCTGTCAGTATGACAGCGAAACACTACACAGTACAAATGCACAAAAAGATTTACGATGTATAGTGCTGCAAAGGATCAGCTGTTCTAAAGTCTTCAAACACTTATCAAACGTAGAGTATGGAAAAGTACATGCTATCGCAAACCTGTCATTCTATGAAGCGACTTGTGGGCAGTGATGGAGTGCAGCTCGACCGAACGAGCGTCGGCGGCGTGGCGTCGCTTATACGTGAGTGGCGCGGCCTATCCAGCAGCTTAAAGGTGGAGGGAATACATAGGAGTGAGCGAGGTAGCATCGGCGGTCTTTTTTCAGTCTCTCTATCCCCTCCACCTCTTAGCCACTGGATGGGCCGCGCTATTCACGTATAAGCGACGCCACGTCGCCTAAGCTCGATGGGTGCAAATGCACTTATGGTTTGTCGATCAACACCAAGCATTGCGTACGCACCGGCGTAGAGATACACATCGTACAAGCAAGTGTAACCAAGCACCTGTTGCCCAGAGCGCGGGACGTCTTCTCGTGACGTCAGGTATCGATCGACTAAAATTGCCTTCACGACACTATCACCGTGCGATTTCGCCACAAGACGCACATCCGGCTTTCGCAATAATTTTGAGAAAAAGCATTTAAAGAATGACATAATGCACATGCAGGATTTGAAGTTACTGGTAGAAGAAGTCACTGAGTCAGGATTATTTTTTGTTAAGCACCAAAAACACAATTTATTAAAAAAAGAGTCAACGTTTTTTTCTCCTAGCAAAGGCTACATAAAGCTCACACAATTAATTTGAAGAAGACGAGTAAGGGGTACCGAACCGAACTTGGTAAACCTCATAAGAGAGATCTATAAAATTAAATTCAAGTCCTCGGTAAAATACGTAATCATCTCTCCTTTGAGTTGAATCCACAATCCTTCACTTTTTGTTTCTAATTAATGATTTAAATTTCAGTGGGAATTTTACTGGTAAGAATTAATCTTATTCAATTCTTCTTTATTTAATCGCCAAGTTTAGTTGTAACATGGTTAGGGCCTTTTTACATTCTCATCTAGAGAAGGTATTAGATTTGTGTAAAATTTG
>CAKNYM010052431.1:255349-304547 GCA_932195095.1 Andricus curvator
GTTTTTATGTTCTCAATACTATTTCTAACGATTAAAACAATAAAATATAATAATAATTTAAACAATTTATTCTGACTGAAAATCTGACTTTTATTTCAGAATGCGTTTTGATCTTTATTTACTAAAATAATTGCTCTGAAAAAATTCGACTATTACATTTATATTTCAAGAACTATGCTCCAAATAGACGAAATTAATAAATATATATATTTATTAATTTCGTCAAAAAAAAAAAAAAAAAAATAATTTTTTTGGCGCGTGTTTAGGGGGGGGGCGGGAGTGCGCAGATGGAAACATATGAACTCCTATGTAATACAACGCTGCTGAAGGCTGGTGACCTTCTCAGCATAAAACATCAACCAATTGCGACTCTTTCGGTTTCCTTTCCTTGTCATCCCCCCCCCCCACCCCCGTGACAGAAGTTTTCGTGGGACTGACGTTAGAGCTGGACTCTCCACTATACGGTGAATCACTACTTGACTTGGACATGATTTCAACTCGCAAAACAAATTTCGCGCATAAAGGTGGTAGTTGGGTGTACAATCTAAACATGAACAATACAAACAATAAAGTAGCCTCGGACTGGACTGAAACTTTGATTGACTAAATGCATACACACGGTAAACGTAAAGTTTGAGTTTCAGGCGATGAATGGAGACTGGGTGTTTGGAATGCTAGAGGAGTGAATGATCTTAAAGTAAGAGAACTACGAGAAACTATGCATGCTAGGAAACTAGATATGTTATGTGTACCTGAGACAAAGAAAAAGGGATGCGAAAGTAGGAACATAGAAAATGGGGTGTTGAAAAGCGGTTTTGAAATATGGTTAGGAGTAGATAGGGAATCACATGGTAGTCAAGGGGTCGGTTTGATTATGAATGAAAAAGCAAGATATATGTTCCAAAAACGACTTAAATACTTTTTTTCTCCCCTTTTCAGATAGTTGGAAAAAAATCTTTCTGATTGTAGGATTTATTATAAAGATACGGAAATATACGCTAAAGTAAAGGAATTACCTTCTTCATTTTAATTCAAATACAACTTTAGTCATTTTTATCTGAAGAAGATTGAACGTAACATATGGTCGTTGCGAACTTTTGGGTTTCTATTATACGATGAACAGAAACGAGCGTGAAGCGCGAGGTTCACATGATGATCAAACGAAATATCGAGCGCGAAGCGCGAGTGTCGTGATGAGAATGTGTTCCTTAAGGTCGATAGAACCTTAAGTAAATTAGTTCTTCTTTTTATGTAAAACTGACATAATTAAACCAAAAGCAGGTCATAACGATGAAGCTTTAAGAGAGTATTAGCCCGCGAAGCGTGCACTAGCGAGGACACGAAGTGTGAAAACCTAGACGACAAATGTGTCCGAGCGCGCAGCGCGAGGTGAATACATTATCGAGCGCGAAGCGCGAGATAAACATATAATCGAGCGCGAAGCGCGAGATGAATACCCAATCGAGCGCGAAGCGCGAGATCCAACAGGTGCGCGCCCTAGGCGCGCTGAAACTTGCGAGCGAAGCGAGCCGCGCGCGAAGCGCGCTATGAGAATGTGCCCGCGAAGCGGGCGGATTTTTTAATGTTCTATCAGTATTGGAATCAATGTATACGTTTGTTTGACGATCCGGGTGCACACGATCGCGCATCAGGTAGTTTAGCACGTATTCTAAAAGAACGCTTGAAATTTTAAATTGCGCCAAAAGCTTAAATGACCACCAATGACGAGTTCAAGATCCGGATGCACTGGGTCGCACACCCCGTAGTTTAGCACGTATTCTACGAGAACTTTTATTTAATTCAAATTGTGCCTACATCCAAAATAACTACCAATGATGAGTCGACAATATAGGTGCACAGAATCGCGCACCAGTTAGTTTGTCACGTATTGTACGAGAACTTTTTATTTGAACCGTTTTTGAGTTAATTCTTCATTTCAAAAAATCGAAAAAAACTTCGTTTTTCTCGGAAAAAAAGCGAGATATGAAAAATGTTAGAAAGGCGAAATTGTTCCTTTGACAAATTTCTATATAAAACTCCCTCTATAATTTTTAAAGTAACGTCAATATCTTCAAAAATATTATGTTTTTGATTTAAATGGGAAAAATTCGCTTTCCCGTGTTTTATACCAGATACATAGTTATAACAGACAAATATCATCATTGAAATTCTCTGAAGATATTTTTTTATTTGAAGAATATTATCAGCTTAGGATAAAAAGTGTTAAGTGTTCGTAAAAGTTTCGTAATGAGTACATTTCCAGCTTTTCTACTTGAAATATGTATATCGAGTAAAAGGAATAAGAAAAAAAATGTATGGTGACATCGATAAACTAAGTTTTTTCAAGGAAACGAAGTGGGATTAAAAATTATAGAGGGTTCAATTTATAGAAATTTATCCAAGGAATAATTGTTCTCTGTTAACTTTCTTTCAAATCTCGCTTCATTTCTCAGAAAAATGAGGTTATTCGATTTTCCAACATCAAAAATGTTTGTTTTTTTCAAAAGACGGCTGCGGCGAAGATTTTGTTTTTTATCAAAACATGGTTTTCAGACGTCCCAGACGTCCCAAGAAAAACGTTCTTGGTTTTTGCACCATTGGGTTGAAGTGACTTCAACGGACTTATTTTGGTTATTGACAAAATTTAAATTTCATGAAAGTTCTCGTAGATGACGTCTGGAACGGCCTGTTTGACCACCTGGGGCACCCGGAGCGTCAACTCTCCATTTGTAGTTATTTTGGCCGTTGGAACAATTTCAATTTCAAAAAAGTTCTCGTAGAATACGTACTGAACTACCTGGTGCGCGACCTGGTGCACCCGGGTCGTCGACTCACCACTGGTAGTTATTTTGGCTGTTGGAACAATTTAAATTTCAAAAGAGTTCTCGTATATGATGTTTGGAAAGACCTCGTGCACGATCCGGGGCATCCGGAGCAACGACGCACCATTTGGAGTTGTTTCGGCTATCGACATAATTAAAATTTGTTAAAGTTCTCGTAGATGACGTCTTGAACAACCTGGTGAACGTGCCGGTGCACCCGGGTAGTGGACTTACCATTTAGAGATGTTTCGGTTATTGGAAAACTTAGGATTTTAATTTCCAACACATGCTAATGTTCTCTTACACTTGGATGTTCTTAAGAATATTCATTTGTGTGTAGCATGTCCTAAGCATGGAAAACGGTCAAGAGCAAGGCTTTAGCCTTGCTACCTTTTAGCCGTGACTCACGCTTTAGCCAAATATTTCCACGTTTATTGCCATGCGTAAGCCATGCAAACTTTTTTTCACACGGGGAATCTCTCAATGAAAACGAATATCATTGAGATAATTTTAAAACGCAACACTACCATTACTAAGAATTAATATAATTTTTGGTATAATTATGATAATTTTACAATATATTAATTTTGTGAAGAAACAAACTTGATAAAGTTAAAATTGTAAACTAATATTTTAATATTTGAAATTTTTTTTTGGTTTTCCAGATTATGAATTTATAGAAAAAATTACATAACGATAAATTCGAAAAAATAACTTTTTTCTATAATTCGCGAAAAAGTGCCAGTTTTTCCACCTGTTTTTGGTGTAAAAAGTTACCGATTTTTGCTCGATGACGTGGCGCATGCGCAGTGCCGACCTTTCCGGGCAACCGTGACAAAAGTGGACAGATGCAGTGGAAAAAGTAAATGGACAGTGATAAAAGTGAGGCACAGTGGAAAAAGTAAATGTTATTTCGGGTGGGTTCGTGCTGCCTCGGGGGGACTCGTGCATCGTGCGCAGCCAACTTCATTCTATTTTCTTACTGTCGTCCCTAACCTAAAAGCAATTTCCTGAAAAGTCTGGAGTTGTGTATTTTGTATGTACTTTTGTCACTTGGCAAAAGCAAAAAAACACCGTTAGTTTCTCCGAAAATACTGTGCTTGGTTTTTTTCACGAAAAATCGGAAGTTTTGAAGCCCTCAACTTTATGGGCCAACTATTCAATTGTGAGAACCAGCTTATTATTACTGCCATATTATTGCCATGGTTTTGATAATTGCCATTGTCATTGTTGCGTCAATCCACAAAAAATCGCCTTCTTTTTACACAAAAAACAGGTAAACAAAAACTAGCACTTTTTAACAAATTATAGAAAAAGTATCGTGTCCCACACATTGAAAAAGCGACGATTTAAAACTCGTGTGATAGCCACCCTCGCTCCGCTCGGGTAGCTAACTTCACACTCGTTTTAAATCTCTCGCTTTTTCAACTTGTAGCACAATATACTATTAAACCTTCACGTTTATTAAATATTGAGAATTTTTTGTTTGTTAAACTAGCATCTTCATTCGCGTACTACGCGCGCGTATAGTTTTTCGATTTGTGTGGAAAATAATTTTTGATACAAAACAAAAATTTCGAATAAAAATTTATTTTTCAGGTTTATTTGTTTTCAAAAATATATAAATATGATTTGTCTAGCTTTCTTCAGCAAATCCAAAAACATTTTTGCAAAGTTCAAATATGTTAAGAACATATGTATCTATAAAATTTCTAATAAAGTTTTTTTATTCTACAGGACTTTGAAAAAATTGTAGGGAAATGTTAGTTCTGCTTAAAAGATATTTAGAACTTGTAAACGTTTAAGAGGAATTTAAAAATATTTTATATTTTATAAATATATATCTTTTAAGCTGACTCAAATTATTCCTTAAATTGCCTTGCAATTTTCGAAGTTCATTTTTTGGCAATTCAAACAATCTTTTGAACTGATGAGAGGAGTGGATAATAAAATGTTAGGTGAAAAGAGGTAGGTAATAGAAGGGGAAGATGATAGCAATAACGGGACAAGTAGGGAGGAATTGAATACAGCGATAGGGAGGCTTAAAAGAAACAAGGCATCAGGTGAGAACGATATTGAGAACGAGGCTTTGAGCTTTCGAGGAGAAGGGGTGAGAAAGAAAATGTGGTAGGTATATAATAAGGTTAGGAGAGAAGAGGGATGGCCTAAGGAATGGAGGGGAGGTTTGGTGGTGCCGATAATTAAGAAAGGATAGGGCAAGAAGGTGGAGAAGTATAGGGGAATCACACTTATGTCGGTGGGCTACAAAATATATACGGAGATTCTCAGAAAGAGATTAGAAAGGGAGGTGGATGACAAAGGGATTATTCCACACAATCAGAAGGGCTTCAGGAAAGAGATGGGGACAGTAGACAACATCTATGTACTGAATTATCCAGTGAATAGGAACTTCGGGAGGAAGAAAGGGAAGTTAATGGCCTTATTTCTAGACTTTAAAGCGGCATTTGACTCGGTAAACAGGAAGGTGGTATGCCAGGTTATGAAAGAGAGGGGGGGGTGGAAGGATTTTTCGAGAGGATAAATGAGATATTCGAAGAGACTAAGATAAGGGCGAGGATTGGGAAACAAAAAGAGGAGATTTTTTGGAGTGGAAGAGGGCTCAGGCAAGGGTGCCCACTGAGCCCACCACTATTCAGTCTCTTGTTGGCAGATCTAGAGGAGAAACTGGAGAAGAAAGGAAAACGGGAAACGGTTTTGGGAAATAGCAAGGTATATTCCTTAGCGTATTCAGACGATATAGTCTTATTAGCGGATGACGAGAGAGGGATGAGTCTCATAATGAGAGTGTTTGGGGTGTATGTGAGGATTAAAGACTTAACGGTAAATGTAAATAAGACGAAGGTGATGATGTTTAGGAAGAGAAGGACAAATGTAGAATATGAATGGAAGATGTACGTGGAGAAAGTGGAACAGGTCGAGGAATTTAGTTACCTAGGTTTCTGGTTTGAGTCGAAAGGAGGGGTTGAACTACAAGTGTGAAGAAGGATAGAATGTGCGACTAAAGTAATGGGGCAGGTGTGGGGCATAGGGAAAAGAAGGTTTAAAGATGACTGGAAGATGAGACTGTGGATGTTTGATGCGTTGGTGTGGTCAGTCCTAAGTTAAGGAGTGGAGATCTGGGGACGGAAGGAGCACAAGATGGTGGAAAGTATGTAGGAGAGATTTTTTAGATGGGTAATGGGAGTGAGCTGGAGCTAACCAGGATATATGCTGAGGGAGGAATTAAGTAGAGGTAAAATGGTTATTGCACAAATGAAGAGAGCATGGAACTTTGAGGAAAAACTAAGAAGGGGGGAGGATGCATGATAGCACAAGCTTGCCTACGGGAAGTAGTAAACAAAGAGACTAGGGGTAACCCAGAAGGATCAAGGTGGGAGGAAGATAGACAACAGAGTAGGAGAGAATGCGATATAAGAGCAGATGTCAGAGTATGGCAAGAGTTAGAGAATTAACTGATAATTAAGGAGAGGGAGGAAAGATGGAAAAAAATCGTGGAATCTAAGTATAACAGGTGGTATAAAGTAGTGAAGGCTGAAGGAGAACCAGAATATTTAAAAAGGGTTAAAAAGGAGAGTAAATGGAACCTCGTTATACGATTTAGTATGGAAGAAGGAATGAGAGAGTGTAGTTACTGGATGGATGAAGAGGAAAGAAGATTTAGAGTCTGTTATTGCGAGATATAATCATGGGGTTATTAAGTGGACAAGGGGCAAGCTGGATGATGAGACTGGAAGAAATGAGAGAAAGTAAGGGGCATGCAGTAGGAAAAGGCCAATCGCGCACTCCGATACAAGGACAGTGAAGTAAATAAAAACTTTAAAATCATGGTAAAGGAAATGGTAAAAGGAAGCGGAAGCCCATGAAACTCAATAGCCTGCAAATCTCGAGAGTAGTTTTGTTAAGACGAAGCGATAGTATATAAGTTAATATAAGTAGAATATTATTATTTAGGTAGTAAGTATTGTTAAGGTAGTATAAGTGTTTTTGTAACGTACTGTAAAGGGAGCAGAGGCCCACAAACCCGCAAAAGGAACAGATTTCGATACCGGAAGAGGCCCATAAAAGTCAACGGATACTAATTTACCCGGTTTATCGGTCAATATGTGTTGATGCTTTCCTTCCATTGAAACGTTTAAGTATTTAACACGTTGGCATAAATCGCAACATTTTAATAATTTTGTTACCTCCCGGCGAATACCTCTCCAATAAAAGTGTTATTTTAGGTACATTGATGTTTTGTATATCCCACAATGCCCTTTTGTTTCGTGTGCAGCTGTGACTAATTCAAGTCTTATTTGTTTTGTTACAATTAATTTCCATCCCCCGTGATCTCTATGCTTGATAAAGAATAGACTGTTTACTATTTTCAAGTCCCTTCCCGCGGCCTTTTCACCTTTTTCGCGCAATGCCCTGATTTCCATATCATCTTTTTGTAAGCTTTCGATATTTTTTAGCAAATTTTCAATTTCAATTTCTGCTTCGGTTTTTCTTTGTTTTAAAGCGCAACATCGAATTTTCATAACCCCCTCGATGCAGTTATCGTCAACTCCTTCTATCAGGGAAGCTATGATATGTCGCTCTTCTTTATCATAACTACCGTGCTCAAACGTTCTACTGAAGTAATCCGCGATTACATTCTGTTTCCCTGGGCAATATTTTATTTTAAAAGAGAAATGCTCTAGAATTATCGACCAACGAGCATACAAATATGTATGCAGAGAAATGTCAGCGCTTGGTGATCTGTCGAAATAATGAATTCATTACCAAAGAGATATCTTTTATATTTCGTGACTCCAAAGATTATTGCTAACAATTCTAATTCTGTCACTGAATATTTTCTTTCATATTCTGTGAGGCATCTGTTATTTATGACGATTATTCTCTGATCGTTGTTGTCATCTATTTGATATAGAATCGCGGATATACCTGATATACTGTCGTGGGTCTGTAAGTGAAATGTTCGGCTTTTCACACATCTGAGACATGTAAAGAGATCTCCAATAAACTTAAAACATAAAAAGGCGCACAGGTACTCACGGGAATCGCTCCCGAAATAGAGAGATACCACCTTACTTTTCCTGGCTGATTTCGATGGCTACTAATTCGTATATATCTTTTGAAATGATTCAAATATTTCTTTTTAAAATGTTTCAGAATCTTTTTACATTTTGTTCAAAAATAAATTTCTCCTAATAACATTTTTTTTTAAATTATCCCAGGAACCTTAGAAATTTTTATTTTTCTGAAATCTTCAAAAAGAAAATGTATATATATATAGTTGGCTAGCTTGCTCGATAGAGTGGCGCGGTAAGGAATGACGTGAGTGTGAGGGCAAGTAATGAATACATTTAATTTTTACCAGAAAATTATAATTAATGTGATTAGAATTTGAACAGTACACACATTCGATGAGAAAGCTCACCGACACTTTAACTCAACCTCCAAAGACAAATACATTTTAATAAGCGTGATACAAAGAGTCGGTAGTGAGTTGAGTGGCCTACGGCTCCTCCTCAAATATCAGTTGATCGACAAAAGGCCATATTCACATTTCGTATATCGAGAAAAATATAATTTATTTAAGCATGCGGCCAGTTATCTGCCATTTTGAACTACTTTCCGTGGAATGGTGTGGCATCCAACGCTCACGATTACCGCGGTGTGGTCATAGCGACCACTCCGATTTTAATTATTCAATTATACCAAGAATCCCACTTCCCATTGATCCTTGAGAGACAATAAAATTCACTGACGCTAATCCGCGAACCCCAAATGTAATAATTCTAAGCGAGGGCGAGGCAATTACAGAGCCTCGAGCAAATGCCTACCATTTCGGCAGTTTCCAAGAACACTATAAGTATTACACAAGTCGAATCACACAAGCTGAGAAAAAGGAACACTAACCTGACAGCCTCCTCCTTCCTCTCCAAGAACCTCTACTTCCAGTAGACATTGTCCAAAATCGTTATCCCTTTTAATATTTTAATTTGGTAGCGTGAACAATAACGACCACACAGTCCGAACATAAAGCAACGAATGAAAGGAGCGGCTGCTTCCGTCTTGTCGGAAGAGAATCGGAACGCCGCCGTGCGCATGGTTCTTGAGAGGGAGTGAGAGAGCCTCAGTCAGTGCCTTGGCGCGCCGCCAGATGCCGCCGCGATGACCGCTTTCCACTTCAGAGTCCGATATTTTCCGGTCCTCTAGTCCTGATTTCCCTGGCATTCTTGAATGAAAGGGACACGCATCCAGTCATATATGCCCGGGAATTTTGTTGATTCCTCGGCCGTGGATTGCCTTCCCATCCCTGTTTGAAATCGGTGCAAGTGTCGCCGTCTCAGAAATAAAGACGTGGGTGGAGTACCACCCCATGCCAGCTCGCCAGTTAGGAAGAATATGTCAACTACAACCCTATTAATTTAGGTTAAGTTAACAATAATTATCATGATTTTGCGCGGGTAATCAAATACCTTGTTACAATATATACATTTTCATGCTGAATAATGCCGTCTTGACCCACTGTCAAGAATGCGAAAAATATATTTTTAGCGTAAGCACGTGCATGTTATGGTCTAGCTGAATGAAAAATAGTGGGTGTTAACAAAAATACACAAATTTCTAACAAAATAGTTGACTCCAGCAAAAAAAAACGAATTTTCAACCAAAAAGGATACTTTTCAACAAAATTGTTTTATTTTTAATAAAGTAGATTAATCTTCAAAAAACTAGTGTAACTTTCAACTGATAACGTGAATTTTGAACAAAGAAGGTTGATTTTCTGCCGAAAAAGACAAATTTGCAACAACAAAAAAATACAAATTTCAACCAAATACATGAATCTTCAATTGAGAAAGACAAGCTTTCATCAAAATTAAAATATTTACATTTTTAAGATAAAAAATGAATTAATAACAAAAAAATAGTTAAATATAGTTAAATTATAGCTAACTTTTCAATAAAACTATTTTCAATTCAAATAAAAAATCTTCAACCAGAAAACTGAATGTTCTAACAAATTAAATTAACTTTCAATCAAGGACATTGAATATTCAACTAGAAAGATACATTTTTAACTTAAAATTGAATGGTTAAAATATCAGTTAAAAAATTAATTTTCTTCCCAAAAAGACAAATTTTGAACAATAAATGGACAATAGTTAAATTTTCGGTTAAAAAATAAATCATGAACTAAAAAACGAGTTTGAAAAAAAACAGTTTAATTTTGAATCAAACGATTTTCAACTAAAATCAAGAATCTTAAATGAGAAAACTGAATTTTTCACCAACCAGTTCAACGTTGAACCAAGTATTTGAATTTTCAACTAAAAATGGAATAGTTGAACTTGCAGCTAAAAATTAATTTCCAACCCAAAAAAAAAAATATTTTTCGACAATGTAGTTAAATTCTCAACACAATAAATTAATTTTCCACCAAAATAGTTGGATTTTTAACCCAAAAAGACGTTTTTTTTTTAACAAAACAGTTGAATTTCCAACAAAAAAATGACTTTAACCAAATTCTTTAATTCCCTACGAAGTAGATTTTTTTCATTAAATAGTTGAATTTAAATCACAATAATGAATTTTTAACAAAGAAAATTAATTTACTACCGAAAAAGACGAACTTTCCACGAAATGTATAAATTTTCAACTAAAAACGATCAATTTTTATTACAAAATGCAATAGTCCTTATGGATTGAAAGTGAAACTACTTTGTCAAAAATTCACTTTTTTGATTGAAGATTCGTCAGGTTACTTTTGACACACCTTTTATTGTGCAAAGTTTAACTATTTTTTGAAAAATTTCTGTTTTACATGGACAATTCGTCTGGCGTAGCAGAATATTAATCTTCTTGGCTGAAAATTTATCTTTTTGGTTAAAGATACATATCTTTGGTTGATTTTTTTTTGTATTGAAAATTATTTTTTTTTTACCGCAGAATTTAACAATTCTATTTTCTATCGAAAATTTATCTTTTTTGATATAAATTAAAAATTCTTGGTTGAAAATTCATCTGTTTGCTTGACAATTTAATTATTTCGTTGAAAATTTATTTTATTTGGTTGAAAATTACTTTTTTACCAAAAATGTCAGCTATTCTATTTCAAGTAGAATTTTTTGTTTAAAAGTGAAAAAGTAATCGTATTCGTCGTAACTTCATGTTTTTCGTTAAAAATTTATTTCTTTGGTTGTAAATTGAACTATTTTGTTAAAAGTCTATCTCATTGGTAGAAATTTAATCTTTTTTAGTTCAAAATTCATGTATTTGTGGGTTTGAATTTTTTGGTAGAAAATTAATCTTCTTGGTTGAAAATTTATCGTTTATATTGAAGATTAATTAGTTTGGTTACAATTTTTTTTTTTTTAATTTAGAATCTAACTATTCCATTTTTTGTTGAAAATGCATCTATTTTAGTAGAAATTTAATCTTCTTGACTAAAAATTCAACTTATTATTATATTATTTTTTTAGTGACAATTTTAGCTATTATATTTGAAGTTGAAAATTTATTTGTTTTAGGTGAAAATTCCGCTTTTTTCGAATTCGTCTTCTTTGGTAAAAAAGTAATTTTATTGGTTGAGACTTTATATTTTTCGTTAAAAATTCATTTTCTTGGTTGAAAATTCAACTGATTTGTAGATAATTTGTCTTTTTTGTAGAAAATAAAGTTTCAGCGAGATTTTTAATAAAAATTGAGGAATGCATTCTTTTAAATAAAATCAACGTGGGGACTATATTAAATTCAATTTTAAACACTTTCAAATCCTAATATTTCAATTTAAAATATTCATTTACGAGCAAGAAGATTAATTTTTTACCAAAAATAGAATAGTTCAATCTCCAGTTAAAAAATTGATTTTCAACCAAACAAAAAAAAAAGAATTTTCAACAAAATAATGAAATTCATAACCAGATAAATAAATTTTAAATCAAAAGGTAGAAATTTTAACCAGGGAGATTATTTTTCTAACAGAAGAGATGACATTTTAATAAAATAAATGATTTTTCAACTAAAGAAGACAAATTTTCCACCATAAATGGAATACAGAAATTTTCGGTTAAAAAAATTAGTTTTTAACCGAGAAAAACTAATTTTCAACAAAATAGTAGACTGTGTAACCAAGAAATGATTTTTTGAAAAAATAGTTGAATACTTAACTAGTTAAATTTTTAATTTAACTAGTTAATAATTTAAAGTTTTTTAGTCAAAAATTAAATATTTTGTCGGAAATTAGTTTTTTTTGATAACATTAAATTTTTTTAAACTGAGAACTGCTTTTTCCATCAGCAAATATAAGAATTTCATTTTGGATTCAAAATTAATGTTTCGTTAGTTGAAAATTTCGTCTTTTGCGCTAGATTCAACTGTTTTTGATACAGAAATCTATCTTAATTAAAATATAAACTATTAAATTTTGCGTTAAGAATCCATCTTTTTTTTGTTAAAACTTATCGTCTTTATTGTACATTAATCTTTTTGGTTCAAAATTGTACTATTTTGTTAAAAATTCGATTTTTTATAAAAATTGATATTTGTGAGGAAATTTGATCTTTTTTGGTTAAAAGTACAACTGTTTGGTGAAAATTTAAATATTTCATTTTTGTTTAAGAATTTCTCTGCTGGAATGAAAATTGAACTGAATTTATCAATTCGACTTTTAATTTAGAATCCGTATTCTTTACGGATTCTTTATATAGAAAATTCTAATTTTTCTTTGTTCAATTTGACATTTTTATTTTGGTTATTATTATTGCATATTAAACAAAAATATAATACATAAAAAACAAATGAGCATAAAGTAATAATACTTTTTTAAATGACAAATGTTATATTTTTGTTCAATTTCAACTTTCAAGTAGAATTTCATACAAAAATCTGAAAATAAAAAAATCTTTGACCTCATTGTGACATGACTCTAACATTGAAAATGTAAAGGCAAGTCAATAAAACCTACTTCTTTCGGAATCTATTTCTTCCATCCGAGGTAAAAACATACATAAGTTACTATGTGGTTCAGGGTTATCTCTTAAAGCTGATAATAGAAAACACGACCTAAAAGTCTACTTATTTCGGAACATATTTCATGTAGTTATTTTTGTCAGTAATGCGGAAATTTCTATGGCATATAGAAGCAAGTGAAACACATTCAAAACTTCATATCAACTGCAATTTCGAAAATTCTCTAAAAATCAGTTTTTTGTCTGCCGCAAAATGAAGATTTTCATTTTGACTATACAGCTTTTCGCTTTTATTTTTCTCAATTCTGTTCGTAAGTAAAATAAAACATAATAATAGAAAATCAATCATACGTTAAAATATCATACATCGAGGATATCGACTATATTCAAAACTTATTTATTTATTATTTTTTTTTTTGAAATAGTTTAAACATATGTTACCATTGCATACGTATCTTGTGCATCTTTGGAGTTATTATGTATTTAGAGAAAAGAGTGTCTCACAAATAGTTATAAAATCATTTGTTACAAATGATTTGTTCTAATTTTTTTTTATGAAACGTATTTGAATGCATCACCACGCTGATTTTTAAGTGGATGGCCACCTCGACTTTTTTATTTGGGATGCTACAATGTGTTTGTCAGTGACTATTACGAGTGATATTTTTTATGAAATACAGTTTACTATCATGTAGAAATTGAAATCACTTGCTCTTTTTCATAGTAAATAATGGTGAAAATTCTAGTTTTTTCGAATCTCTTATATTATGTCGCTTATTAATCGGTATTTTCTTATCTCAACGAAATCGATCGTAAAATCGACCCTCTTGCGAAAAATAAAATCTGCAAAAAACAAAGTGCATCAGAATTTTGGGCTTTTCTTGGGCTCAAGAATGCTTGATTTTTTTTGCAAAAACCATTCCCACATCTAAAAAATAAAACGCCTATCTATGAATTCTAATTTGAATTTTCGAGGAGCCCAAAAATCAGAGACCCCATTTACACTGCAACAATTTTAAAAAGATTATTGTTGACAAAGTCATATCTGCGTGGTATCAAGGGGTTGTTTTTTAACGTTAAGGGTTGGAGCCCAAAAATCCAAGTTGGTATTTTTGAGGAGCCCAAAAATCAGAGACGCTATTTACACAATAAAATTCTGAAAAAATTATTTTTTTACAAAGTCACATCTGCGTGGTATCAAGGGATTGTTTTTTAACGTTAAGGGTTGGAGCTTGAATCATAGTTGCCCAGAACCATAAGGACCATCGACCAAAACGACTGACGTTTTCTAACCCCTTCACTGTCTTAATACTTTACACTTCTCAAAGGTGACTCAACAAATTCCTAGCTTTCAATTGTTACTAACAATTGGATATTTATCGTTTTTTTTTGGTCGACCGGAATTCTATAGAGTGACTAGAGTCTGATTGTTTTCGCAGATTTTATTTTTCGCAAGAGGGTGGTTTTTTGCACATAGGGGTGGTTTTTTATTTTTTTTTTCGCGCATTCGTGAGCCCAAAATAAGCCCAAAATTGTGGGGTACTTCGTTTCTTCCGAGTTTGAGTTTTTACATAGGTGATAGTTTTATTTTCGGTAGGGATAGTTTTTTGGAAATTGGTTGTTGGTCCGTTCAAGAGCCCAAAAAAGCCCAAAATTCTGTCGTCTTTGATTTTTAATTTTTTCAAATTTGTATGTAGTGGAAGAGCTGGCTTGAGTCAAGCCAGCACCTCCACCCCAGATTTGAATTTTCAAAAAAAGTAGTGGAGCCCAAAAATCAGCAATATAGCCTAAGAAAAAGGCCAAAATTCGGATACAAAGAAATTTGGCAATTTCGATTGTCGAGGTGCAAGCTTGATGGACCTATAAAACAGGGTCATGACAAATTTGTGTAACTTCAAGATTTAAAGGGGAAAAAATTGTTTGAAGAAATTAAAATTGTTTGAATAATTGCAAACTGGCATTTAGAAAAAATATTATTATATTCGAGGTTTAAATCGGAAAAAAAATCGTTCAAACCAATTAAATTTCTAAAAATATTTGTGAATTATCGTGAAAAAAATTAGCCTTAAAATTCTTTAATCGTGTCATTCCGGACCAATAACGTTTTTCTTTTTTGACAGAATCAGCGGCTCCACCGGGACCTCCGAAGGAAATAACCATTAGAGGACAGAAATATGCAGTGGGTAAACAACCAGGAGGTAATTAGAAATCTGAAACATACAAAGGGCTTAGCGGAATAAGCATGTGAAATCGGCCCATGTTCGTATGAAGCTTAAATTGACGTCATAAGTTCGTTTCCATGTGGTATGACACTGCACCAAGTTTCAACTTAAAAATCCCATTTTTGTGGGAGATATGGAGGGGGAAAGCAAAATCAAAAAAGTAATTTTTCTCGAAAACGGCTCGACCGATTTTAATGAACAAAAGATATGTTTCTAAGACCACTCTGTAGTATTAAAAAAAAATTGATAAATTTCTCGAACAAAAAATAAGCATTAAAAAAATGTTTTAAAATTTTGAAATTTTTTTTTCCTATGTTGTTTTAGAGATACCACTTTTATTTTCTCAAGAAAATATCCTTGCATTGTGTACTACAACTCAGATTTTTTATGATTTTTTGTGTGTGGTGGAATATAGTTTTAAAAAACAATGTACGTAACGGTGCGGCGCCGCCCGCTGCCGAGGTTCACCGTGGATGAATGGGCCCAATTTTTTTAAAGGACGTCTGCACTTTGCCTATACACGTATAGTTTCCAGAGTTTACCACTGTCATTTCGAGCCACTTGATCAATAGAACCGTTTACACTGATCTTCGGTTTTTGTGACGGCCTCGGGTCTGGTAGTCTTAAAATCAAATGTTCTACAAAAGGATTTTCAAGGAACCTTAGCACAAAGTTGCATAATGTTTCAAAAATTATGAAAAAACCGATGCAAATGTATCGACACAGCGCATCATACATAATTAATAATTTGCCATAATTATGTATGCGTAATTACAAAATATTTTAGCACATAGAAATGCCTGGGGAGTCGCGACTTAAACAACTCTAGTTACGACTCTTTATCGTTCGGTAAGCATAGATATAGTAGATCAGGGACGCCCGGGGTAAGAATGGCGGTAGCAGTCGAGCTTGAAGCCGTCACAAAGTCTGATGTCCCCAAAACCAAAGAATCATGTATTTCTTTTCTAAATTAATTCTGAATTTTATTTATAGCTAACTAAACCTTATGATATAACGTTCAATTTTGTTACGCTGTGTAATGGAGGCAATAAAAAACGATTACAGCAACCATCATTTGTTTGTGGAGTATACGTAAAAACAGAAGAAGATCGCAGCAATCGTCATTTGTTTGTGGCGTATTCATGAAAACAGGAGACGATCGCAGCAATCGTAATTTGTTTGTTACGTTTACACGAAAAGTTCGATAGCGGTGTGAAGCTGCCCCCCCCCCCCAAATAAAAAATTTGAAAATTTTATGTCGTCAAACGTTTGGTGGTCGTTAGAGAGGGTTTGGTAGTCATATCTCATCGTTTGGTTGTTGTTTCTTCCCCATTTTTTCAACAAAACAAAATTTGGGGGCTAACTTCATACTGCCCCAAAAGGTCAAAATTTTTAAATTTTTCTTTGTGGGGCTGTTTGGTCCTCGTTTGGTAGCGTTTGGTAGTCAACTCTCAACGTTGGAGAGTTGATAGTTTTTTAAATAAACGAAAAATAAATCCTCAGCGTCAAACTCAAAATAATAACAATATACAAAAAATGAAAATGCAGTCTGAAGCAGAATCGTTTGGTAGGCCCATTTCTACGTTTGGTAGTTCAATGGCCCAAAAACTTTTTGATTTACAGATGTTTTTTAAATAGAGGTGGGGGAAAACATGACAAAATGAATTATCATCAATTTTTCTTTTTTAAATCGTCTGTTGGTTGCACTTAGACGTTTGGTAGCCGTGTCTCAACATTATAGCCTGGATAATTGTTTAAATAATAAAAAACAAAGTTCCACAGTGGGGGCAGACTCAAAAATGAAAAATCGTCCAGTTTTCTTTTTCACATCGTTTAGTGGTTGCATTTTGGTATTTGGTAGTCCTGAGTCGACGCTAGAGAGTAGACGATTGTTTGAATATTTAAAAAACAAAGTTTTGCGGTATGAACAAAACCTTTTGAAATTTAGAAAAAAGAAGCTTGAAAAAAACTGAAACTAATGGAAATTTTTAGTTAGTTAAGCAAATTATACCTTTAGGAATACTTTCGGCCCTAATATAGTTAGGATAAGGTTTTTATTCTTTATTTATGAATCTTTTTATTTGCTTTTATAATTGAGGAAATTTCAATAAAGTGAGTGCATTAATAATAATAACAGGTGAACTAGGTTTATGTCAAATTATATGGGATTTGGTTGATTTCATGCTGAACGGCTGATTCTTATGCACATAAAAATGTCCATTCGTAGGTAAATTTGAAGTTATGTTTCACTTTATCAAACACATTATGGAAAAGACATAAAGATGGATTGCATTTCAGTGTTCACAGATTGTGGGAGCTGGCGGCCCCCACCACGACTCCCGTGTGGGGGCAACACACGTAAACGCCGCGTGTCGGTGTGTCCCCACTCCGTCACTTGATTCCACGCTCCGCGGCAACGAACATTTGTCGGCTCGGATGATTTCACTGTCTCCTTCGTGCTCTTTCGTTTGATATCGGTGGCGGCTTTGGGTCAGCCACGAAGATGGGTTCGGCGTTGAAGCCGAGGATTGCCGAGGATGCACGATTCTTAACTTGTAATTTCTCATTCTCGGCGACTGGGCTATTTTCAAGATTTTTGAGATTTGGAGGTTAGAGTCGACTTTTGTTTACAAACAAAGTTTGACGAATTTTAAATGAAATACTTCTAACAGAACAAAAACTGAACTTTCAAACAAGAAGATAAATTTTCTACCAAAAAGTCGAATTTTCAACTTAAAAAATAATTTTTAACGAAAAACACTATTTTTAACAAAGTAGTTGAATTTTTAATCAAATAAATGAATTTTTAACCTAAATAAATGAATTTGTAAACAAGGAGAAAAATTTTGTAAAAAAAAGGTCAATTTTCAAACACATGGTTGAATTTTCAACTAAAAAGATCAATTTTGAAGAATAGAAAAACGAATTTTTAAAAAATTAGTTCAAATTTAAACCGAAAAATGATTTTTCAACCAAAAAGATTAATTGTTAAGCATCAAGAGTAATTTTCAACCAAAAAAGACGAATTTTTAATAAAATACATGACTTTTCATCCGAACGGTTCATTTTTAAACTAAAAGAGGTGAATTTTTAACCAAAACGGACTCTTGAAAATTGACTTCTTTGTTAGAAAATTATTCTCCTTGCTTGAAAATTCATTTATTTTGATTAAAAACTCATTTCTTGCTTGAAAATTTAACTGCTTTGTTAAGAATTTAACAACTTTGTTATAAATTTAACTACTTTGTTAAAATATTTTTTGTTTGTTAAAAATTAATTTTTTAGTTGAAAACTCGACTTTTTGGTAGAAAATTGATCTTCTTCTTTGAAAATTCACCTTTTTGATTGATCGTTCCCTATTTTTGGTTGAAAATTGAAGTATCTCGTTTAAGCCTCCCGTTTCTTGGTTCAAAATTATTTTTTTGACTGAAAAGTGAACTATTTCATTTTTGGTTACAACTTTTTTTTAGTTGAAAATTCATTTTTTTTCAGTTAAAATTGAACTATTTTATTGAATTTTTTTTTTAAATTTTTAAACTTAAGAATTAAGTATTTCATTTAAAGGTCGTCTTTTTCGTTTAAATTCAACTGTTTTTTATTTATAATTAAAATCTTTTTTCGTTAACAGTTATACTACTTTGTTAAACAGTAATTTTTTCGGTTGAAGATTCGTTACTTTAGTTGAAAATTCATCTCTATGGCTGAAGATGCTACTATTTTATCAAGAAATTCGCTTTTTTAGTTGAGAATTAATTTTTTTAACAGAAAATTTAACTATTTCACTTAAGGTTGGAAATGTTTTCTTTTTTAGTTGAAAATTAACTTTTTGTTGAAAATTGTATATATTGTTGGAAATTCAAGTTTTTTATCTTAAAATTTCACTATTCCATTTTTGGTTGAAAATTAATTTTTTTTAGTTAAAAATTCATTTTCTTTTAGTAAAAAATTACCTTTTTTAGTTAGAACTTCAAATATTTAGTTGGAACTTTATGTATTTTGTTGAAAATTTGTCTTTCTAGTAGAAACAACTTAATCCTTCTTGTCTGAAAACTCATCTTTTTGGTTGAAAATTCTACTATTTAGTAAAAAAAAATAGAGAATGTTATCAAAACACGTACTTTGAATTTTTTTCAATAGACAATAATCTTATGTTTGTAAAATTCAGCACTGCGTAAGAAAAACAGACCCGTAATTGAAATATTAAATTTTTTCTCTACAAACTGAATGACTTACACTTAAAATTAAAGAATTTTAAACTAGATTAAAATCAAATTCAAAATCCTATTTAACGTCCAATATTCAAGCTAATGTATAGAATTCCTGAAAAGAAAAACAAACTTTTTCTTAAAAAAAAATCTCTTTTTTTCCATGGACAAAAATCAAAAAGAGGAAAGAAAAATAAAAAGGCAACCAACCAAATCCCCTGAAGTTTGGTTGGTTGCCTTCTTATTTTTCTTTCCTCTTTTTTATTTTTGTCCATAGAGAAAAAGAATAGTATATTGTGTATCAAGGGCGTAAAGAAGGCTATTTGGACGAGTGTGAACTGGCCGCCCGAGCGAAGCGAGGTCGGCAGTCGCATGAGGCAAAATAGCCGTACGCCCTTGATACACACCATACTTTTTGTCCTACCCTTCTTGAAAACAAGCATGTTAAGCAGATAGAGGATGTTTGGTGTACTTGACAATTTTAGATTATAAGTGAATGAAATAAATAGCGTACTTTGCAGAAGCAAGACTGTAGGGTCCAGCGATACAATTTTTTTAAAGATAAAGATAATTATGTGTAGCGGGCGTAAAGTGTTATTTAGCGGGCGTAAAGTGTTATGTAGCGGGCGTAAAGTTTCATGTTCGCCCGGCGGCGGAGTGCGCATGTGCGAACGTCACTAAGCTGGAAGCGGCCACATTACGCCTGCCTCACGTGCATGCAATGGCGCGTTTTCAAGGGGGGTCGGACAAAAAAAATATTTCTAACAAAGTAGTTGAATTTTTAACAAAGTAGTTACATTTTTAACAAAGCAGTTAAATTTTTAACCAAATAAATGAGTTTTTAACCAAAATAAATGAACTCGTGAATGAATTTTCAAGCAAGGAGAATAATTTTCTAAAAAAGAAGTCAAATTCGTCGCAAATTCGTCTTTTTGTAAATTCATTTACTTTGGTTAAAAATTCATTTATTTGGTTCAAAATTTAACTACTTTGTTAAAAATATTTTTTTATGTTAAAAATTTATTTTTTTGTTGAAAACTCGACTTTTTAGGAGAAAATTAATCTTCTTGTTTGAAAATTCATTATTTTTCGTTTAAAATTTAAGTATTTTGTTCATATCTCCTTTTTCGCTTAAAAAATATTTTTTCAACTGAAAATTGAACTATTTCATGTTTTGTCACCAATTTTTTTTGTTTAGTTTCAAATTCATTTCTTTCGTTGAAAATTGAACGGTTTGATTGAAAACCTGTTTTTTTTTGTTGAAAAATAATTTTTTAACTTAAAAATTAAGTCTTTCATTTAAAATTCGTCTTTTTTGTTTGAATTGAACTGTTTTTCACTTAATATTGAAATCTTTTTTGGTTAAAAATTAATTTTGTAGTTGAAAATTCGACTGTTTAGTAAAAAATTAATCTTCTTGTTTGAAAATTCAGTTTTTTTTCTGTTGGAAATTCATTATTTTTGGTTTAAAATGGAATTATTTTGTTCAAATCTCCTTTTTTGATTCAAAAATATTTTTTCAACTGAACATTGAACTATTTCCTGTTTGGTTAAAATTATTTTTTAGTAGCAAATTAATTTCTTTCGACGAAAATTTAACTATTTTAAACTTGTTTTTTTTTTTTTTTTTGAAAATTAAATTTTGAACTTAAAAATGAAGTATTTCATTTAAAATTCGTCAAACTTCGTTTGTAAAAAAAATTCGACTCTAACCTCCAAATCTGAAAAATCTTGAAAATAGCCCAGTCGCCGAGAATGAGAAATTGCAAGTTAAGAATCGTGCATCCTCGGCAATCCTCGGCTTCAACGCCGAACCCATCTTCGTGGCTGACCCGAAGCCGCCACCGAAATCAAACGAAAGAGCACGAAGGAGCCAGTGAAATCATCCGAGCCAACAAATTTTCGTTGCCGCGGAGCGTGGAATCAAGTGACGGAGTGGGGACACACCGACACGCGGCGTTTACGTGTGTTGCCCCCACACGGGAGTCGTGGTGGGGGCCCCCAACTCCCACAATTTGTGAGCAGTGTTGCATTTTGCTGTTTTGCTAGTTATTTCTAGCACAATTAGGCAGGGTGGCTGAAAACTTCATTTTCAAAATTCCCTGATTTTTCCTTTACCAATTTTTCATTTTTCCTGACCATTGATATTCAAATACCAGCATTTTTATCTTGTAATATTTCTAACACAGGATCTTTTATGAACGGAATAAAACACTATTTTATATAAAAATTTGAAATTTTCAAATTTATTTATTTTAAACAAACAAAAATTACTTTTCTACTATAAAAGATGACTTTTTAACAAAATGCTTGACTTTTCGATAAAATAATTGATTTTTAACAAAATAATTAAATTTTGAACATAAAAAGATGAAGTCTCAACAAAAAAGTGTACTCTGTAACGTCGACACATGACTACCAAACATCACCATGCAAAATTAAAAAAAAAACCATTAAACGATCCAAAGAAGAAAAATAGACGATTTTTTATTTTTTAGTCTGCCCCCACCACTTTTAGAAAAACTGCTGTAAATCGGAAAGTTTTTGGGCCACCGAACTACCAAACGTAGAAATGGGACTACCAAACGATTCTGCTTTTTAAAATAACTCAATTTTTCAAAATTACAAAAATTTTCGTTATACCGTAAAACTTTGTTTTTAATTATTTAAACAATTATTTTTTCTCTGACGTTGAAACACGAGTACCAAACATCACCATGCAACCATTAAACGATCCAAAGACGAAAAATAGACGATTTTTTATTTTTTAGTCTGCCCCCAACACTTTTAGAAAAACTGCTGTAAATCGAAAAGTTTTTGGGCCACCGAACTACCAAACATAGAAATGGGACTACCAAACGACTCTGCTTTTGAAAATAACTCTTTTTTCAAAATTTCAAAATTTTTCCTCATAGTGTAAAATTTTGTTTTTTAATTATTTAAACAATTATTTCTTCTCTGACGTTGAAACACGAGTACCAAACATCACCATGCAACCATTAAACGATCCAAAGACGAAAAATAGACGATTTTTTATTTTTTAGTCTGCCCCCACCACTTTTAGAAAAACTGCTGTAAATCGAAAAGTTTTTGGGCCACCGAACTACCAAACGTAGAAATGGGACTACCAAACGACTCTGCTTTTGAAAATAACTCTTTTTTCAAAATTTCAAAATTTTTCCTCATAGTGTAAAATTTTGTTTTTTAATTATTTGAATAATTATCTACTCTCTAACGTCGACACATGACTAAAAAACATCACCATGTAAGCATTAAACGATCCGAAAAAGAAAAATAGACGATTTTTTATTTTTGAGTCTGCCCCCACCACTTTTAGAAAAACTGCTGTAGGTCTTAAAGTTTTTGGGCCACCGAACTACCAAACATAGAAACGGGCCTACCAAACGATTCTGCTTCAGACTGCACTTTCAGTTTTTTTATATTGTTATTATTTTGTGTTTGACCTTGAGGATTTGTTTTTCGTTTATTTAAAAAACTATCAACTCTCTAACGTTGAGAGTTGACTACCAAACGCTACCAAACAAAGACCAAACAGCCCCACAAAGAAAAATTAAGAAATTTTGACCTTTTGGGGCAGTGTGAAGTTAGCCCCCCGAATTTTGTTTTACTGAAAAAAAGGGGAAGGAGCAACAACCAAACAATGATATATGACTACCAAACCCTCTATAACGACCACCAAACGTTTGACGACATAAAATTTTCAAATTTTTTATTTGCGGGGGCCAACTTCACACCGCTAAGTTCGATGCTCAATTTCTCATTCTGCCTAGTAATTAAATCTTTCGAAACTGATATCCTACCATTTTCTTTTGGCTTAAGTGCTTTAAACAGAGATGATCTTATTAATAATCACACTACGGAAATAACAAGGAAACTGTTTGATGTGAGTAATAATTTATAAGAAGGTCACTCTCAGACGTAGACGTTTTAGATGAAGTGGTTCAGAGGATGCATACTCAAAAATCTATCGAAAATACTTTGGCTGTTGAGGCTGAAGAGAAAGGATGGTTTCGAAAGCAACTCCCTTTCCAGAGTATTACATCCGAAGACTTATTAGACTTTCCGGAGATGACAAAAGGGGATCTTAAGATTCTATTTACTGGGTCATATCAACTTTCCCAAGCTCTGTCGTACTTAGCTGAAATGGTCAATAAAGATGGCACATTGAATATACAATATGTTAAAGATGAGAAAAATATGCTAAAGGCAAAAGTTCCATCCAGACATATTTCTCGCACAACATATAGGTGTTTTTGAAGGTATAAGCCTAACAGCGTTGGGGTTTCGGGTCTGACACATTATGCATGTGAATGTGCTAATGGTAGAAGAACAGTTGGTTGCTGTTCTCACATTGCAGCTGTCGTTTATTATTTATCTTAAGCAACGTATTTATCAAAAGTTTTTAAACCAGCAGAAATACTGAGCGATTTATTTAAGAACGATAATTGCATTCCAGTAATTGACAGTGATAGTGAAGAAGATTGAGCAATATGTGAGAGGCAAGGGGACTGACATTAACAAACACCCCAATGATTATGAACTGATCTGAAAGGCGAGGGGACTCACTTTAAAAAAGCACCCCGATGAGAAGGAGTTTAAAAATGTACTGCAACCTCATCGTGGTAAACTCTGGAAACTATGCGTGTATAGGCAAAGTGCAGACGTCCTTTAAAAAAATGGGTCCCATTCATCCACGGTGAACCTCGGTAGCGGGCGGCGTTGCACCGTTACGTACATTGTTTTTTAACAATGTCCACCACACCAAAAAAATCATAAACAATCTGAGTTGTAGTAAACAATGCAAGGATATTTTCTTGATAAAATAAAAGTGGTATCTCTAAAACAACATACAAACATACATACATTGATTAGCAGTTCGAACTCGAAAGTTCATTGCCACACTACCCGATTCGGGTAGTGTTTCTAGGTGGATATTTACTACCAATGTGGGCCCACCACACCCACGACGGGCCAACAGCACGCAGTAATTCCTGAACGATCACCCATCCAAGCACTAACCGCGCCCAACAATGCTTACCTTCAGTGATCTTACGAGAACTGGTGTTTTCAGAGTGGTATCGCCGTTGGCCTAAAACAACATAGAAAAAAAAAAATTTCAAAATCTTAAAACATTTTTTTAATGCTTATTTTTTGTTCGAGAAATTTATAAATTTTTTTTTAATACTCCAGAGTGGTCTTAGAAACATATATTTTATTCATTAAAATCGGTCGAGCCGTTTTCGAGAAAAATTACTTTTTTGATTTTGCTTTCCCCCTCCATATCTCCCACAAAAATGGGATTTTTAAGTTGAAACTTAGTGGAGTTTCAAACCGCATGGAAGCGAACTTATGACGTCAATTTAAGCTTCACACGAACGGGGGCCGATTTCAGATGCTTATTCCTCTAAGCCCTTTCTGATTAAAAATGAATGAGTTTACGACAACATTAAATTTATTTCCTCAGGGTACAAAAGATAAAATTATTTTAATCTCTTACAAATTATTATAAATTCTTTTAACTTGAATTCTCTTAATTATTTTCAATGTATCAATGCCATTACTATGTTTATCTTCATGATGCGCAGAATTCATTCACAATTTGATGCAAACATTTTTAATCAAAAAGATGAATTTTCAACTAAAAAAGATGAGTTTGTAACTGAAAATAGAGTTATTACATTTTTAGTTTAAAAATCTAATTTTTAACCAAAAGAGAAACGTATTTTCAAAACAGTAGTAGAATTTTCAACTAAAATTATGAACCTTTAATAAAAAAATTTATGTTTAACAAAGTAGTTCAACTTTTAACCAACAAAGATCATTTGTGGTTATAAGAATTACAATTCTGACTTGAAACAGACATTTTTTTTTTGAAAAATTATAATTAGTAGATAGGCAAGGGGGTTTCTGGACCAAGATTCCTACCATACCGGCATCTAGAAGCTTCTAACCTGTAGTGGTTCATGTCCGTGCTGAGCTTCTACAACATTCTCGAAGGTCCGTGATGACGTTACAGAATAATAATATTGCACAATTGTAAGAGCCGAATTGATATCAACCCGTTCAAGGTTATTACGAGAAAAACAAGAATGATTTATTGCTTCCTTATAGATAAAACATTCATTTTTAATGCGCAAATATGCAGGCGTATATATGTAAAATTTGATGTGACATCCTGTTTTTGTCTATATGAATTTGATTTATTGCTTTCTTATCGACAAAACATTCGTTTAGTGCGCAAAGGATGCAGGCGTAGAGCTGAATTCATGTAAATAAGCTCAAGGTTATAAGGAGAAAAACAAGGATGATTTATTGCTTTCTGGAAAGAATTTCATTCGTCAACAACATGAAGGTTAGTGTATTGGCATATTAGATTTTGCGTTGCAAAAATATATATTCCGAGCGTGTCGGCTATAACGTAGAACGTTCTAGAACGTTTTAGAACATGGTTGCAATACAGGGTGTCCAAAAAGTCCCGGGACGGCTGAATATTTCCTCAGGTAAGATATTTTTCAGGGCGGTCAAGGTCATTCTTGAAGGAACTTTCAACAAGGAATTCAATGGTGACCTTTATTTTGATCTTGACCATGACCTTCACGGTCATTTCAAGGTCAAATTGATTTTTTTTAAATGGGAACCTCTATTTATGACCCCGGGAACTGAGAGAGCGGAAAATTTTACGTCCAGATATGACCTTGACAAATCGAAAATTTGACCTGGAAAGGTCAGGGCAAGGTCAAACAACGTGCAGCAGGATGACTCGACCAGCATGCATTTATGAAGAAAATGTTCAACGCAAGAGTTGTAGCATTTTATACTCCCGATCGATTGGTGACTTTGACCTTGTCTATGACCAAAACCTTCACCAGGACATTTTCTTCAAAAATGCATGCCAGTCGAGTCATCCTGCTGCACGTTGTTTGACCTTGCCCTGACCTTTCCAGGTCAAATTTTTGATTTGTCAAGGTCATATCTGGACGTAAAATTTTCCGCTCTGTCAGTTCCCGGGGTCAAAAATAGAGGTTCCCAATTAAAAAAATCAATTTGAACTTGAAATGACCGTGAAGGTCATGGTCAAGATCAAAATAACGGTCACCATTGAATTCCTTGTTGAAAGTTCCTTCAAGAATCACCTTGACCGCCCTGAAAAATATCTTACCTGAGGAAATATTCAGCCGTCCCAGGACTTTTTGGACACCCGGGGTGACTAAAAAGTCCCGGGACGCTTGTATATTTCCTCTGGTAAAATATTTTTCAAAAAAGTGAAGGTCATTCCTGAGGTAAATTTCAACGAGGAATTCAATCGTGACTTTCATTTTGACCTTGAAGTTGACCTCCGTGGCTTTTTGAAGGTCAACTTTGTTTTTTTAAATGGAAACCCCCTTTTTTACACCTGCAATCGATAGAGCGGAAAATTCTACGTTCAGATACGTACCCAAGTCATAGGTCAATTGTAACGTTCAAGGTCAATTAGAGGTTATTTGAAATAAACAAAGTTTTTCAAGAGGTCAGTGCAATTCCTGAAGTATCTTTCAACGGGGAATTCAATGGTGACCTTCATTTGGACCTTGAAGTTGACCTTCATGGCTTTTTGAAGGTCAAATTTGTTTGTTTTTTCAAATGGAAACCCCCTTTTTTCACATCTGCAATCGATAGAGCGAAAAATACTACGTTGAAGTACGTACCCAAGTCATAGGTCAATTGTAACGTTCCAGGTCAGTTAAAGGTTATTTGAAATTAACAAAGTTTTCCAAGAGGTCAGTGTACTTCCTGAAGTAAATTTCAACGAGAAATTCATTGGTGAGCTCTGCATTGATCTTGGCTACAGCGTTTTGAATATTGTAAAATCATACCACGCTGAAAAACCCAGTTCTCGTCAGATCACTGAAGTTAAGCAGCGTTGGACGCGGTTAGTACTTGGATGGGTGACCATTCAAGAATACTGACATGAGTGCTGTTGGCACATCGTGGGTGTGGTGAGCCCACACTTGCAGCTATTTATAACTACAAGAAAAACCTAGAAACACTACCCGAATCGGGTAGTGTCACGCCTACCCTGAAAGGGAAATGGTTTAATGGTATATATATATAGGAAATTTTTCATTAAAAGTTCCAGCAGTTCTGGTGAGAGTTCTGTTCCTCCCCAAAGAGTTATATCGAAAAGTCCTATACCGTTTTTCGATACCTAAGTCAATACTTAAGGCGATACCATAAGTCCTATACCGTTTTTCTATCTCCATACGAATATTACGAATCGAAACTAAATTTACGTATTACGAGTACATACTTACTATCTTTCGCTAAAAGATTATTATCGCGCAAGCTAATCTTTCGGAACGAGAGAGGGTATCTGTATTAATGATGCGTGTTTGGGGAGATCGAGTTCGATCTTATGATCAAGTTCGTTTGCTTTTTAATCGCACTTTTCGTAACAGAGAAGGGTTAAATCCTGTCTCAAAGTCAACAATTGAAAGAACTGTAAGGCGCTTTATGAATCATGGATCTATCAAGGATCTTCAGAGAACTGGTCGGCGAAAATCTGCAGGATCTGAGGAGATGCAGATGGACATAGCCTAAGTATTTGTTGAAAACCCACACCTTAGTTTACGTCAAGCTAGTGATGAGCGTGACGTTGCTCCTCAGACAGTGCGAAATATTTTAAAAAGCATCAATTTCCATCCTTACAAAGTTCATCTGGTACAAGAGCTCAAGGAAGACGATCCTGATCGTCGGGTTGAATTTTGTGAAATTATGATGGACAGAATTGATAGAGATCCTCTTTTCTTGTACAATACAGTATTTTCAGATGAAGCTACTTTCACTTTAAAAGGTGAAGTGAACAGGCAAAATTGTAGATATAGGTCCGACACAAATCCTGATTGGATGTTGGAGAGTGACACACAATATCCACAAAAGATTAATGTTTGGGTCGGTAACTTGAATGATACATTGATAGGCCCTTTCTTCATCGATGGTAATCTCAATGCCCGTGCATATGAATAGCTTCTCAGAAGCCAAATTGTACCAAGAATAAGGGAGATTACAGGCGATAATTTTTAAAATATTTGGTTCCAGCAGGACGGAGCAGCGGCTCATTACGGTAGGGTGGTTCGAGCATATTTGGATACTCAGTTCCCTCATAGGTGGATTGGAAGAAGGGTTGAAATCGAGTGGCCTGCTAGATCTCCTGATCTGACGCCTCTCGACTATTTTCTTTGGGGTTATTTAAAGAGCAAAGTATACTCAACGCAACCCCAAAGCTTAGACGAATTGCAGAATCGGATTCTGCAAGAGGCTACTTTGATTGATAGGGAGATGATTCGTAATGCTGTAACTCATTTTTACAACCGCATAGCTTTTTGTCAAGAAGATCAAGGTTTTCAGTTCGAACATCTTCTCTGAAGCGTGAGAGGCAAGGGGATTCACGCTAATCAAGCACCCCAAAGGGAACAGAATATACTACCAATGAATTTCTCGTTGAAATTTACTTCAGGAATTACACTGACCTCTTGGAAAACTTTGTTAATTTCAAATAACCTTTAACTGACCTGGAACGTTACAATTGGCCTATGAATTGGGTACGTATCTGAAGGTAGAATTTTCCACTCTATCGATTGCAGGTGTAGAAAAGGGGGTTTCTATTTTTAAAAAACAAACAAATTTGACCTTCAAAAAGCTATGAAGGTCAACTTACAGGTCAAAATGAAGGTCACCATTGAATTCCCCGCTGAAATTTACTTCAGGAATTGCACTGACCTCTTGGAAAACTTTGTTCATTTCAAATAACCTTTAATTGACCTTGAACGTTACAATTGCCCTGTGACTTGGGTACGTATCTGAACGTAGAATTTTCCACTCTCTCGATTGCAGGTTTAAAAAAGGGGGTTTCCATTTAAAAAAACAAAGTTGACCTTCAAAAAGCCATGAAGGTCAACTTCAAGGTCAAAATGAAGGTCACCATTGAATTCCTCGTTGAAATTTACTTCAAGAATGACCTTCACTTTTTTGAAAAATATTTTACCGCAGGAAATATCCAACCGTCCCGGGACTTTTTAGTCACCCTGTATATATTACTTTTCCAGATTCATGAAACAATCAAAACCTTTCCTGTATCTACATTGGTTAAGATTCCTATCCTTGTCAATTACAACGAATCCATACTTACTATTATTCCAGCAAGCTAAACACATATGTTTAAATTTTGAATCAGTCATATCAGTATTCACATGATCATCATAAATATGCTTTAGATTCATTTCATCTTGTTTAAAAACACAAGTAAATTAACATTATCGCGTACAAGATGTTTACGAATATAAGCATATGCCTGACTCAAGTAAAAACATTCGACATCCTTGTGTCTACCCATAGAAAAAAATTCCCTTATATTATCCTGTTTCTTGCAAGCCACATCATAAAATACAATGACTGAATTTGGGTTTGCTTCACTTGGCATTATAACCTCTTCATGCTCATTGAAAGGATAGTACTCAACGTCATCTACTGATTGAAGGACTTTTTCCAAAAACTCATACTTTGGTTGTTTCAGAGATTTTGAGTAGATGTAAATATTTCCAAATCTTAGTCCATTTGGATGTATCAGTAGAGACAGCAAAGCATTTGTCTTTCCATAGTTGGAAAGTCCACAAAATATTGCTCGTACCCTGTTTGGCAGCAAATGTCCATATCCTTTTCCTCTATTCTCGTTTTGAACAAGTGAATCAGAATTCTGGATAGGTAGTTTCACAGGTTGTGCTTCAAACTGCATCATGACAAAGATTGACTAGAAAACCTATAAATATCCTTGTACGTGGGAGAGGTTTGCTCAACAGAATCATCAACAATTTGCCGTTTGAGTTGCACTTGCCGGGTTACCAGTACTGTGGGCCTGGTACTCAATTAGCCAAATGATTTAGTACGAGGCGATCCTGGAATCAATCTACTGGACGCAGCTTGCAAAGAGTACGATATAGCCTACTCACAAAATGGAGAAAATATAGAGGCCAGAAACTGGGGATGGGTCTCAGGAATAAAAAACCTACCACTACACTGAGAAAAATTGTCGCTGCAGGTAAAAAGTCCATGATTTCAAGTAATAATGCGCAAACTGCCATTAAATCAGCACTCAGAGGTGCACGCGCAGCTGTCATGAAGGCTGGCGGAAGAAGAAATGCGAATAAGCCTCGTATTCTACCTGTACCGGCCAAAGTAGGAGGAATTTTACGCTTTCTCATACGCGTTTTCGCGGGTCTCAGTGCTGCCGGGGCGCTAGCTGGTGGAGCTGCAGGAATAGCTAAAGCGGTGAATGATGCGAATTCGGCAAAACAACAACTTTCAGAGATTAAACGCCATAATGAGGCGATAGAAGCCATTTCTTTAGGAAAAGGTCTGTACTTGAAGCCATATAGGCAAGGATTATGGCTTCATCTAAAACCATATAATCAAGGAGCAGGACTTAGACGCAAGTCAAAAAACTCAAAGTGAAGCTACCTCATCGGGCCTTAACTGATGCAGATTTACTCAAATTCGCAAAATATTTGAAGATTCCGTATTTTCGAGGTGTTTTTATGCGAAATGGATTACCAAAAGTGGACCACGTAAATATGAATGTGCTATTGTTAATCTTGATGATAAAAAAGGACCAGGAACACATTGGTGTGCTTATAAAAAGATTGACGGTAGAATAATGTATTTCGATAGCTTCGGTAATCTTCGGCCACTTTCGGATCTCTTCAAGTATTCCGGTGTTGGTAGCATGAAGTATAATCACGAGAGATATCAAAATTACGATACATTCGTATGTGGACATTTATGTTTACAATTTTTATGCAATCAATTAACATCTAAAAGTACGTATAATCTATATAAGTGCTGATATTTGCAATATCAAGTCAGTTTAACGCTAGCTGTCATCATGGATGATACATTGACACTAACATTATCGGGAACTTCTCCAATGCTGGTAACACACTATTTTCCACCGATTGAGTTGTCTCCTCATAAAAATTACGCACTTGAACTTTTTGAATTTCTAACTTTCAATTCGATACCCAATGTAGACATTGGCCAAAATAAATTTTATGTGGGTAGAGAAATAATTGAAATACCTACAGGAAGTCATAAAAAAAGTGATATAAAGCGCTATTCACAGAATGCTTTAGTAAAAAGGGCATTGAAATTCATGTTAAACCAAACAATAATACTTTAAAAAGTGGAATTTATTGCAGTCACGATATAAATTTTGAGCCTAAAGATTCTATGGGTCGTTTGCTGGGTTTCTCTCCACGTAGACTAGAATCTAAACAAGTTCATGAATCTGATCAACCGGTATTAATCATAAAAGTGAATTCTTTGAGTATTGAGTGTAGCATAACGACAGGTGCGTACATTAATGGCCAGAAAGTACATACTATTCATTAATTTCTTCCCGTAATGCCACCTGGATATAAGATAGTGGAAGTACCATCTCATGTCACTTACCTGCCAGTCGCCGTGCAGACAATAGATCATATACAACTTCGTATAGTTGATCAAGATGGACATTGGGTTAATTTTCGTGGAGAAGTTATAACAATTGGACTACACATCAAGTCTGTGTGATAATAACAATGGGTATCGTTTTCAACAAGAAGATTGGCTTTGGTTATAATAAACCAACACAACGGCACAAGCTAATCAGTCGACAAAGAGCAGTCAAAGGGTTAACATCTCAAAGCGTCCTCTTCCTAAAAAGTCGAGGTCTGAAGCTCAAAAGAAGAAGAGAATAAAGAGATTCAAGATTGCACACTGTGAAATTCATGCACATCAGCCTTATGCCTCATGAACCTTCAACAACAGTCATGAAATTTGGATTGCTGTTAAAAATCAGGACCATTGTCTCCTGCCGAGCAAAAGCTGACTTAACGTACATGGAAGAATCGTAAGACCTGATGGAGCACCAGTGACAAACACAGTTTTAGCTTCTAATGCCATCTGTCATTTGTTAGAAGAAGCAAGATACGAAATCTATGCAATAGAAATTGATAGAAATAAAAATGTTGGCCTCACTAGTCTCATGAAAAATTATGTATCTCTAAATCCTGGACAATCACGTTACATACAGAATACTGGTTGGCTTGAAATAAATGATAATAATCAATCACTAACCATCGCTACTGGTTACTATGATGTAGCCATACCGCTTAGCATGATATTTGATTTTGCTGAAGATTATCGCAAAGTCATTGTCAATGCTAAGCATGAACTTATTTTGACAAGATCAAAAAGTCTTTAAAGAATTGGCTATATTACCATTCTATGATAAGACAGGTATAAAGCCATATTCTTTTCTCTTTCAATCACCCTGCAAGTGGAAGAACATTCCACCAAAATATAAGTCTATGAACATTTGGGCAGACGCAATCATCATGGAATACCTTGTAATTCTGGTGATTTACCGTATTCTCTAGTACCTGTAATACTCGAGAGCTATTTAAAAGATGCAACAGAAATGTATGTGAAAGGATTGGAGAAAAAGAATTGGTTGCAACAATTTGTGGAAATATCGTGTGAAATTGTTGATATGCTTGATTTGGAATGTCCCTCGCTACAGGGATTGCGTGAGATGTTTGCAATTGATGATATTAAATGTACGCATCATATGTATGAAAATTACTCTAATTGCGCAATTTAAAATGTACTTTTATTGGGAAAATGGATGTCTTGAGAACAGCTTATTTTTTATATAATGTACTGATATTTTAGAAATAAATAAAAAAACAGATAAATAGAAACTTATGTTATTTTTCTCAAAGTTCCTTGTCCTTATAATAATAAGTGCGAATAGTTGATAAGCGAATCGTGGGTCAGTGAACATCATTGGCATTGTGACTTGAAGAAACATCATCCTTCGGTACTGAGAGATTACGTCTGTTGGATCAGGTTGCATCTGATAACTGCAGCAGTTTGAGAGAATGCTCTGCATTGAACTTTTTCTAGTTAGAATTAAAGCAGATGAGTTTATTCAAAGAAAATTTACTTAAAAATATGATTTTCAGGCTGTAATGAATGAAAAACACTAATTTATATTTAACTTTTTTTTCTTCTTCTCTGTTCTTCATTTTCAGAGACTTGTATTTACAGTGTAGATATCTTACAATCTAAAAATTGATTCAACACTCATTCCTTTGCTTACATGTCGTTCGTATCACTCACACAGACACACAACACGCTTCACCCAGTATTTTCACACTGTTTTTGGTTTGTTTCAGTAATAATAATAATAATAATATTACCTGCCGAAGGTGTTTTTTCCCTGCCGAAGGTGTTCTCGCGTTGTCGTCGCGGTAGGGCTTGAGGTTTCCTCTCATGAATTTGACGGTTATGTTGGCCGTAGCATTGCTACCGACAGGGTTTCCCATGCCAAACAGGCAGAGAACGAAGAGGAAAGTGACTAAGAGGAACACCAAAACCCATAAATAATAATGGAGAGTACTTCAAAAATTTTGAAACGCTTGTCGCTACCCGAGGATCGTCGGGGCGCCCCTGGAGCTACCGCTGGGGGCCACAGCATGCGGGACAGTGGTGATGGTGAGCTTCGAAATGGTCAGGCAGATCTCACTAATGAAACAGCTGGCCAGCAAGAACATCTGCGACATAGGGTAAGCAGTGAAACACCAACTGTGTCTGCTGAGGATGCTTTGGCTAGCGTTAGCTATTTGCAGCCAACCACTTCAACAGAAATACCGTGGGAGAGCATCAAGTGGGATACCACAATGAATGAGGAATTGATGCGTTTCTACTATGAAAGTGCGAAGTTTGTAACCTCACGCAAAAAAGGACAACATTTTAGAACGAAATTTACCGCAAAGTATCCTCAAATAGAGAAAGTCGCACTAAGAGATCTTATCGCTAAGGTGAAGGGCATGAGGACTAATCTACTCATCTCAGAAGATCGAGCAATGGAGATTAAACAGCAGGTTGATTTTGAGTGGAAAAACAACGGCAATGAACAGCAGTTAGAGGAAGCCGCGTCATACGAACAAGCAGTGGCAATTGATGTTCTTCCTCAACCTGGTGATGATCCAGCACCACCACATCCTCCGGAAGGTCGATGGCCTAATACAACCAATGCTAGAAGCATAGGTTCAACAACCAAGGAGGCGATTAAAATGGACGTACCATATGAACAGAGATGTGATGCGCTCTGATTTTCTGGCAAAGAAAAGTGGACAAAATGTAAGGAGAGAACCTTATTTCTTCTTACTTAAGTACTCAGGACTAGCCACAAGAATAAATGAGCAGAATCCAGCAGATCAAAAACGCTCAATATCTGTAAACAAATTGTTTTCGGCTGTTGAAATAACTGCCATCGAAATAGAAGTGGAACAGCAGCTTCCTATTGATGAACTTCCATTGGAAGATGTGGACAACGAGGACTTGATTGCAGCTGAAGGCATAGGTGCTAAGGATAATGAACATCAAGTACCGGATGGACTAGAACCACATCCGGACATTATAAACGATGATCTAAACAGCGAAGTCCCAGGAAAACTACAGCACCTTGAAAGGAATTTCGGTCATGCTTCACTAGAGTTCAAACATGTAGAATCAACACAAAGGCATTCACTGCCCAAGATGAACATCAAAAATGATCTGCGTACACTAATAGAACACCTGAACAGCAAGGTTTTACCTATGCATTTGAACGCAACACAAAATGCGTTAGAGGTGCAAACTCTTGTATACTGTGCAGCTATGGCAACCGTTAGAACGTTGGGCCGCAGAACTAGGCCTATAAATGCAGTCTTTGCCCCAAGACAGGAGCGAGCTCCACCATAGAAGATCAGGTTGGATATGGATGTCAGCAAAGTAAGGTGCAAATTGGGTCGACTGACTTAATATAAAAAGGAAATCGAACCAGAAAGCTGATACACCATGTTATTAAAATCATCCACCCTCAGTACATCGAGACATTGACACCAGCAATATTGGATGAGATTATAGACTCCCAGCGGCAGAGACTTGATGTTCTTACTGCTAGACTGCGTCGGTATAAGAAAAGTAGTGCAAGACGGCAACAAAATCGAACCTTTCAGGCAGATGAAAGAAGGTTCTATCGTGAACTGAGTGTAAAGCAAAATAACCAACAAGACACCGAAGTCCCTCAATTGGAAGACATGACTAACTATTGGCCAGATGTTTGGGGAAAAACTAACAGAAGTAATTTGGACACTGCGTCGTTCCAACTGGAGGAAGCAAGAGCAAGCAATAACCCTGAAATGGAGCTGACGAACATCACAGCTTTAGATGTTTCAGCGGCTTTGAAAAAAGCATGTAACTGGAAAGCTCCAGGTCCGGACATGGTGCACAATTTCTGGTACAAATACCTGACTAGTGTGCATCCTGCGTTGGCACGGTGTTTTCAGAAGATCATCGAACATCCAGATCTGATGCCAGGCTTTATGCTGCAGGGTACTACGTATATGTTGCCTAAAAAACCAGACGCTCAAAATCCATCTGAATTTCGACCGATAGCCTGTCTTCCAACAATATATAAATGTCTTACAACTATCATAGCAGATAAGGTATATTCTCACTGCGACGAGAATGACATCCTTACAGAAGAACAAAACGGATGTTGTAAAAACTCCCGAGGCAGTAAAGATCTAGTCACCAAAGACGCTGTTATTATTTGCAATTTGCTTAAAGTCTTAAAAGTATACAAAATTTGTCCACGCATCATTGACGTCCTAAGTCGTGCGATGATGCTTTGGGGTACAACAATCAAGTATTTTGTTCATGGACAACCAAGGATAACTAGACCAATACGCATTACGACGGGTATATTCCAAGGAGACTCCTTCAGTGCATCATGGTTCTGTTTAGCGTTGAACCCACTACGCAAAACTCTAAATAGCATGTCTAATGGGTTCAGAGTACATGATAACGAGAATGGTCATCAATTGACCCATCTTCTATACATGGATGACCTGAAGCTGTACACTAGTTCGGACAAGAGAAGGCAGCAAGTGATCGATGTCACAAAGCAGTTTTCCAACGATATCCATATGGAGTTTGGACTAGATAAATGCAGAACAGTGCATTTAATCAGAGGAAAATTAGGGAGCGCAGAACAAGAGAGCGATTTCGTGAATGACATCGAGGCAATGCCTGAGGGCGAATAATATAAATACCTGGGTATTCTCGAACTCAAGGATATTCAGCATACGATAGTTAAGAAAAGCCTAACGACTGCCTTCACTACAAGACTCAAATTGGTTCTGAAGAGTTCTCTTAACTCATCTAACAAGATCAGGGCAATAAACACCTATGCCATCCCTGTTCTCACGTACTCCTTTGGGCTCATCAAATGGTCGAACACCGACCTCGAACGATTATACAGAATCATCCGCGTAGAAATGACGAAACACCGTATGCACCACAGTAATTCGGCGATTGGAAGGGTAGTTCTACCACGACATAGAGGGGGTAGGGGCATTGTAGATGTCAGGAAACTGTGTGAGTCACAAGTTATACAGTTGCGGGACTATTTTAATAGCAAACGAGATGTTACGCTTTACAATACGATCTGTAAAGCGGATCTTGACTACACGCCCTGGAATTTGTCCTCAGAGGAGGCCTTGAATATCAGGGCAGAAACCATAAAGGAATTAGAAACGCAATGGAGATAGAAAGCCGTCCACGGCGAACACCCCAAAACGTTAGATCAATATGAAGTGGATAGTGAGGCATCCAATATTTGGTTGAGAAAGGGAGTCCTGTATCCAGAAACGGAAGGATTCGTCATTGCGATTCAGGATAGGATTGTCAGCACCAGGAATTATCGCAAACACGTGTTACATCAAGACGTAGTTGACCGGTGCCGATTATGTGGAGATACCAATGAACCCATCAAGCACATTATTGATGGTTGTCGCGTAATGCCTCAAAGAGAATATACCCACAGACATAATGATGTGGCGGGCATTATACCTCAACAACTTGCCCTAAACCTAGGACTCTTAACAGAATGGATGCCTTTCTATAGATACATTCCAATGTCCGTTTCAGAAAACGAAGATTACATCTTATATTGGGATGTTACTATCCAGACGGATCATTACATCCGAGCCAATCGACCCGACATCGTGATGCGAGAAGAAAAAGGTGGAAGAGTCAACATCATCGACATTGCTTGTCCACTTAACCAAAATTTGCAGGCAACCTATAAAACCAAGATCCATAAGTATAGCGAGCTAAGGCATGAAGTAAAGGCAATATGAAGGAATGTAAAACATGCATCTATTCATCCTATTGTGATTTCGGCTACACGCAATGTGCACGCAAGATGCAGTGAACATCTTGAACATTTAGGAGTCAGTAGGGTACTGGCGGCAATTCAGAAGGCGGTTTTATTAAATACCTGTTGCATTGTAAGACAAATTGTAAGACAAATTTGTAGACCATCAGGAAGCAAGTGACTAAGAACCTATGGCTTGATACATGGTAGCTCTAAGAAAGCATCCAGAGGCGACTGTTGTCACCTCCAATACTCACGGCCGCTGTGTAAGGATAACAGCGGTAAAGACAAAGTGCAAACTACACCATGCTCCTAATTTTGTACCTACAACATCATCGCAAATGATTTCAATCATCGTATTAAAATAACTTATAACATCCTCATCTCATCAGTCACTTGACTTACACCGTGGCTATGACGAAAAACCGGGTTCACCCGAGAAAAAGTTTGAAAAAAAAAAACAATAATAATAATCCGCAATATTAATTCTATATAAGTACTATATACAAATACTATATACATGAGATTAATTATATACATTCTGAACTTCCATGGGTTTGCAAATTCTTTTGGCATATCCGCATGGAAGTGTATCTTTCGTTCCTGGAATAAGCACTCTTTTATTTTCCTCAACGCAGACCCTTTCACACCTTTAGCTTTCTTTTTCTCACACCTTTCATTCCAAATTTTGTATACATATGATTTCGCCCTCAATCCGACAAACTCTGTGATAATTTTTCCACTGCACTCGTCTTTCATTAGCCCTAATACTTTTTTATTTTTTAGCGGTATTCCGTAAACATTATCTGGAGGATAATCTGATGTGTCAAATTTGTGAATATCCCGCTTAATGAAATCATAAATGTTTGGAACGGTGAAATGGTAGATGAGACTATCAGTGTCGGTATAAAGCAATTTTGCACGATTTCCAAAATTTGGTAAAATGTAGTTGTAATGAAAGTAGTAGGTCATTATTTTTGAGAGATCTAGAACAGCAAATCCTACATAAATTGGTTGATTGAATTTAACTTAAAGTCTTTTTGATTCAATAATAACCATATCTTCTTCGAATATGGCGCAGCTATGAAAATTAGGCTTGGTAATCAGAGCTTTTGCACCGTACCTTCCATCCCATTTTGTTATCAATCTCACATCTCTATATTTTCTAACATTCTCCATTGTTTTGCCAAAGACAGAATTGTTCATTAGCTTGTAGAAATTTTTCTCAAAATCATTGATAGACATTTTTTGATTTTCTGTATTTAAATCAATGTAATCTTTTAGCCAAGGTCTGTGCTCAAACTTTAGATTTCGATGAATTTTAGTTACCTTTAGTCCAAAGCACAAATACTTTTTCAAATTTCTATAGTGGACTACGTAATTTTTCTTTGGCAATAAGCTCGTTATTAGTTTTGGTGACTTGCATGAGGAATTAGGCGTTACAAAGTGCTTTGGAGCCAAAGGCAAATCTCTATGAAAATCATGCAATGCTGCAGGATATTCCAAGTCTACCTCCAAAATGTAACCTATTGGTGTATCGTCTGGAATACTTTGTACATTCATATCTTGATCAAGTACCCATTCGAAACCACCAAAAGGTAAACATTCGCTCATTGCTGCGCCATACTGGTTGTTAATATCAAAATATAAGATATACGATTCAGGTTCGCTTGGATTAAAATCTGATTCCATAAATCGGTTATTCGCTTTGGCATATCTATTTGAGCACTGCGATACACCTCCACGAATACCCCTCTCAATGAGAAGAATCATTTCAGGATCTGTTAATAATTCAAGTTCAATTCCGATTAATTTGAGCATCGCATCAAAAGCAAGTCCTGGAGCTGTATAGTAATGTAAGGGATCGAGATTATAGGTTAAACCAATTTTTCCTGAAATTTTAAAAAATATCGGCCAAAAGTAAAACGTCGGTTTTCAAGTACAAGTCAGAGTATTCCCCCAAAGTTTCTATACTGAACGTTTCCCAAACATTGCATGCATGCTGGTAATCTTCATCGGAAATTTCATTATTATTCAATTTTGAATAAAATTCGCTTTTAGGTGGTAACTGATGCTCATTTAATTTTTCCCAATTAACAATATAGTCGTAAGGAAATACTCCTTTTCTGACTAATAATTGAAATTCTTCCGGATTATTGCAATGCTTAAGAGTAATTTTTTTATCATAGTTTCGCAGATAAGAGGATAATTTTTCAAGGTTATTCGGCATGAAATGAAACTTTCACATTGCAGCCCTGATGACTTGCACCATGAAACTTGCCCGTAAAGTGGCAATGGTCGTGATATCTTATGTGATCTTGCTCAAATGGTTTTTCGCAGATGTGACAGTTTTGAGCAGACCTAAACTCTGCTTCTTGCTCTGGACTGAGTTTCTCTATTGGTACAATGCAAGTTAATTCAGAATAAATATTTTGAGCGATTTCTTCTAATTTATTTGTGAACCACTCTATACAGTCTTTTCCGCGATAACTTTGAAATTTTGAACGAGAGTCATCAAAGCTGCAATGTAAATAAAATGAAACACTGTATGGAACATGCTTTTGATACGGCCCTATATTCAAAGGATTTTCAGCAACTTCCATTAGTAAACACTCAATGTAAGTATAAACAGAGAGTGGAACTTTCTCTTTGAACCTGTAATTTCGAAATTTCAAAAATCTTTCTTTTTCATTTGGTAAAATCATTCTACATTGATTCGCATTTTTACAATCCAATCTGTGATTCTGTAAGGATTTGTCTAATTTGAAGTGACATAGGCATCTGTCACAAAAGTAAGTACGACACTTAGAATTTGTAATCTGAGATTTTACTAATCGGGATAAGATTTTAATCAAAGCGAAATGATACATTGGATAACTATCATTTAATTCGTTTTCATTGGAATAGTCAGAGTTAAGATTTGTATTTTCGATCATCAGAAGGTGTATTGTAGGGCGCCTTGATTTTTCTTTGCTTAGATACAGTGGTACAATTTCGTCTTTTTATATTTTTATCATCCTCTACGCCGTAAACATTTATGCACAACTCATTCATTTCTTCAAATTTTGAATGGTAGCGGGACAATGAGCTCCCATTACCGACCACAGCAAACAATAACCATCATTATCCTGAACATTTACAACAGCTTTTTTATCTTTAATAGACTTTGGTAAATCAATGAATGTCGATATACCTGAATTTATCGGCAAATATTTATTAAAATTTACTATGAGGTTCATAATTTCAGTCAATGCCCATCCCGAATCGGTTTCCTGAAATTCTTCTACTTTTACTAAAATTTGATCCAAAACATTTTCATCGTACCACGCACTGATGTCAGTTGATGGGAGGATTCTATTATTTTCAGTGTTTATGTATTTAATTTCTTCTACCGTTTCACCGTTCTCTGTGGATTTAAATTTCCCGAAAAAAGAAACAGGGCGGATAAAAACTGGAAAAAAATTCCTATGAAACAACCCTTTTTGTTTTAAACTCACAAAATTTCACTGAATTTTTTCACTTTAAATCAAAACAAACACTAACCTTTTTAACAGGCACCCTTTTGTTGCGACTCTCAGATAAACTCACGAAAAGTATGTTGGGACTAAAAGAAGTATCGATTTATGAAATCACTGCACTGAATCTGGCAATAAACTGAAAAATTTGTTTACAGTTTGCAAATGAAAAAAACGTAACCTTGAACCTATTTACGCAAAATTGAAAATGATGCAACAATGTTCTAAAACGTTCTAGAACGTTCCACATTATAGTTGATACACCTAGAAACACGTAAAATTCGTTTGTCGGAATTGCACAATATTGCATCATATGATGCAACAATCTTCTGGAACGTTTTACACTATAATCGACACGTTAGGGATATAATTTTTCCAACGCAAAATATGATGCGTTATTACAATAACCTTGAAGCTGTTGACGAAAGAAATTCTTTTCAGAAATTGCACAGTATAATTTTCATAATGCCATCAAGGATATTCTAGAATATTTTGTGCACTGAATGAATGTTTTATCTCTAAGGAAGCAATAAATCATCCTTGTTTTTCTCATTATAACCTTGAACGTGTTCACAGAAAGTTCTACATTATAATCGACACGCTCGGAATATATATTTTTGCAACGCAAAATCTAATATTCCAATACACTAACCTTGAAGTTGTTGACGAAAGAAATTCTTTCCAGAAAGCAATAAATCATCCTTGTTTTTCTCCTTATAACCTTGAGCTTATTTACATGAATTCAGCTCTACGCCTGCATCCTTTGCGCACTGAACGAATGTTTTGTCGATAAGAAAGCAATAAATCAAATTCATATAGACAAAAACAGGATGTCACATCAAATTTTACATATATACGCCTGCATATTTGCGCATTAAAAATGAATGTTTTATCTACAAGGAAGCAATAAATTATTCTTGTTTTTCTCGTAATAACCTTGAACCTGTTGACATGAATTCGGCTCTTACAATTGTGCAATATTATTATTCTGTGACGTCATCAGGGAACTTCGAGAATGTTCTAGAAGCTTAGGACGGACATGAACCACTACAGGTTAGAAGCTTCTCGATGCCGGTAAGATAGGAATCATGGTCCAGAAACCCCCTTGCCTATCTACTATAATTCTCAATTTAAACAAGGATTTGCGCTTGATTGCCTTCTTCTGAATCATAGTCAAAAATTATTTTTTTAAATTCCCGTTCTATGTCAAAAATATTCTATTCCATGACAAATAATAATTTTGAAAAAAAATCTTTTGACCCAAAGTATAAATTATAATTCTTTACGTAACACATGAAAAAAATGAATGTAAATAACAATTTTTAGAAATTCGTGAAAAAATTAAAATTATAGTGATTTTATTTTAGAAGTGAAGTATGTCAATACAGACTTCACACTCTTTTCTCCATTTTGCACTGATCGCATTTTTTAAAGAATTCATCTTGCAGGACTATTATCTATTTTTCGCAGAAATATTATTCTTCTACCGTTAGGCATACATTTTTGTTAAATTAAACTTTCAAACTTAACTTATCGCTGAGATAACGGTTAAGGAACAGAGGCATGTTTTTAATTCGATTTTTTAAGTAAACTCAAGTATTTGGTTGAAAATGAATTTTTTCCTCAAAAATTCTCAGTACATTATATAACTTCTTTCATCTAATACAAAACTCTTGGCATTCAGAAGAAAATATCCAATACAATTGTACAATTAATATTAGACTCACAATTTAATACAATTAAGTAATTTTAAGTTAATGGATTTTTGAAAGTTTTTAATTACCTAGTAACTATATTTTTCTAACAGATCAGGATCCAGTCGTTCCTGCTGAAGGTGACTTCATGTGTAGCGCAAAGGATTTTACACGTTTGTGTTCATTCAAAAAAAATGATCCAGTGTGTAGGGAATACGGTAACTTGAAAATTAACATATAATTTTTTATCTAATATTAGAGAATTTCGAGTAAAATGCGTTTTTTTCTCTAATTATGAAGTATTTCATATGGGTGGATCCAGGGTTGGCCAAAATTAGTGCCCCCACCAACCCCTCCTAGGTCTTAATTGAAATGTTGGTTCTCAGCTTCTCAAGTGAAAAAAGAAACCTCCTCTGGATTCACCCTTGGGTTCTTCAAAAGATATTTTGTATACATGCAAAGTAAAGCACCTAAAGGGGTATTTCTACTTTAAAGATATTTGTAAGCATTGAAATTCTGAATGAATATATATTTTTCTCACTGTTTCAGGAATAGAAGTCCTTGCTTCGGCAGGTAATGTACTAGAGCGTGGTGAAAAAAATTACGTTGGATTCTTCCAATTTAATCATGGATTCTTCCCAATTCATAAGAAGTAGGCACATACACATCCTCGCCCAGCGGGTAATTTGAAAACTAGAATACAATCGACTCAAGAGTTGTGTGTGAAGAGCATAAAAATTAGTCAAAGATTACACCACGTAACTACAAAAAAGAGTTTCGTAGGCTATTAAGTCGTTCAAACCCCTCCCTCACATACTTTCCACCCTTACTCTCCTAGGTCCCTCCCTCCAACCTTACTTTGCCCTCCTCTCACTTCCCCAATCGCTCCATAACTTCTCCCTCTCCTCACTTCCCCAAATTACACTCTACTCGCCCTATTTCCCTTCCCAAAAACATCCTATTTCCCTTCCCCACTCACTCACACTACCCTAGTAATCCTCGTCTCACTTGCCGCTACTACCCCACCCACACTGCTAATCAGTTCCCTACTTCTCCAGCCCTCATTACGCATCATTTTCCCACACTCACGCACATTAACCCTATATCCCCTTTCCTCATTTTCCCTCTGGAAGAAAGTACGATGGACGGATGGACACTCGAACAAAAACTCTAAGGACTTCTTCCGGGGGTTACAGAATCCTGAAAAGTTACCATAAATGAAACGATACAGTAAATTTATTGCCTTGATTGTATGCTTGCCTGTTTTGCACCACTAGTGGAGACTAATACCTACTTAGCATAAGTTTTAAATTTAAAATGTTCCTTTAGTTAAGATTAATATCTGTAATAATACAGGTTTCCGTTTGCCAACAGGTCGACATAATGAAGATCGACCGTCCACGTCATTGGTCAACATAATATAAGGATGATGTTGCATACAGCCATTGACGAAAACTAAAAACATATAAAAAAATGTTAAATTTCTTTGTTCTAAATAAAAAGCTTTAGCATGAATACGAATTGACTTTTATAATCACACATAATATCTCGCGCACGCCTTTGTTTCTTTCCCGGATGCTTAAACATTGATACATATATATGAAACTTATTTGTATCAAAAGAATTAAATGTATTTTAGATTGAGGTATAGTTACGTTAGAAAATTCATTCACAAATAAAGGCACTTCTTTTATGGAAAAAAGTAACTTATAAAAATATGAGATAAAAAGGATAAACTTGAGAATTTTCCTGGTCTATAGAGAGATAGATTGTCCGCTCTGTTTGCGCGCTATTGTTTCCCGCAAATTCTTTCAGAAAGTTCGAGTTTATATAATTTAAATTTAAAAAGTGCTCACAATCTGAGATTATTTTTCATACACTGATAAGTAAATTGTAGCTCCTGTACCTGGCGAAAATTGAATTGCATTAATTTATTAATATACTTTTTCAAATGCGGTAATGTCTATGTGTATCGATATTCGTACCGAAAATATCAGACAGGTCGTCCCGAAATTTCAGTACACGCAACCACAGCCTTTTCAAATGTATATTATTTTAATGAGTTAGCCTTCAGACATCAATTTATTAGTTCATTGTTAATCAGTGTCTTATATGAATTAATTCATTTTAAATTATTTTTGTTTACTTCAAAATAATATATCGAGTGAAGCGGCATTCTAACACCCCCTTGTCGGGTCATCGACTCACCGCTGGTAGTTATTTTGGATGTTGGCACAATTTAAATTTTAAAAAATTTCTCGCAGATGACATCTTAAACTACCTGGTGCGCGACCTGGTGCACCCGGATCGTCGACTCACCAATGGTGGTTATTTTAGCTTTTGGCACAATTTAAATTTTTTTAAAGTTCTGGTAGAATACGTGTTGAACTACGGGTTGCACCCGGGTCGTCGACTCACCACTGGTAGTTATTTTAGTTTTTGGTACAATTTAAATTTTAAAAAAGTTCTCGTAGATGATGTTTTGAAAGATCTGGTGCACGATCCGGTGTATCCGCAGCAGCGACTCACCAGTTGGAGTTTTTTTGGCTATCGACGTAATTAAAATTTTTTTAAAGTTCTCGTAGATGATGTCTTGAACGACCTGGTGCACGTTCCGGTACGCCCGGGTAGTGGACTTACCATTTAGAGATGTGCCGGTTACTGGCAAACATAAAATTTTAATTTTCAACACGGGCTATTATTCTCTAGCACTTGGATGTTCTTAAGAATATTCATTTGTGTTTAGCGTGTCCTAAGCATGGGAGACGGACAAGAGCAAGGCTTTAGCCATGCTATCATTTAGCCGTGATCCATGCTTTAGCCAGATATTTCCAAGTTTATTGCCATGCATGAGCCATGCAAACTTTTTTCACGCGGGGAATCTCTCAATGTAAATGAATATTACTGAGCTAAGTTTAAAACGCAGCACCAACATCACTAAAAATTAATATAATTTTTGGTAAATTTGATATTCTTTACTGAAATCAGCCAACTACAGTTATAATTAAATCCAGAAAATTCGTAAACAGAAAATCAATCCCCGGCTGGAATTATGATAATGTTACAATATATTAATTTTGTGAAGAAATGAACTTGATAAAGTTAAAACTGTAAACTAATATTTTAATATTTTTAAAAAGTTTTATTTTCCAGATTATTAATTTATAGAAAAAATTACATGACGATAAATTCGAAAAAATAGTTTTTAAACTTTCACGTTTATTAAATATTCAGCATTTTTTTTGTTAAACTAGCATCTTCATTCGCGTACTACGCGTGCTTACAGTTTTTCGATTTGTATGGAAAATAATTTTTGATACATCATTCTACAGGACTTTGAAAAAATCGTAGGAAAACTTTAATTCTGCTTGAAAGATATTTAGAACTTGTGGGCGTTTAAGAGGAATTTAAAAATATTGTATGCTTTATAAATAGATATCTTTTAAGCTGACTCAAATGATTCCTTAAATTACCTTAAAATTTTCGAAATTCTTTTTTTGACAATTTAAACAATCTTTTGCAAACTTTTGAAATCTTTTCTCAAAATCAATGTTGCCAAATGAAAAATCATAAAAATTTTTTCCAAGAATCTTGAAAAAAATTGAATTTTCTCAAAATCTTTCAAAATTTTGTATACAAAATATTCAAAACTCTACATTTTTTCAATTCTACATATTTTTTGAACTGATTCAAATATTTCATGTTAAAACGTTTAAGAAGCTTTTTACATTTTCTTCAAAAATTAATATCTCGTAATAAAAAATCTTCTGAAATTATCCCAGGAATCTTAGAAATTTTTTTATTTTTCTGAAATCTTTCAAACAAAATATGTATATATGTATAAGATACATGTGTTCCAAAAAATTATTATTTTTTGTCAACATGGCATACATTTTCATGCTGAATAATGCTATCTTGACCCACTTGCAAGAATGCGGAAAATATATTCTTAGCGTAAACACGTGCATGTTATGGTCTAGCTGAATGAAAAATAGTTGGAGTCAACAAAAATACACGAATTTCTAAAAAAATAGTTGACTTCAGCGAAAAAAATAAACAAATTTTCATCCAAAAAGGATGCTTTTCAACAAAATAGTGTAATTTTTAATGAAGTAGATTAATTTTCGAACAAATAGTTGAATTTTCAACTAATAACATGAATTTTAAACAAAGAAGATTAATTTTCTGCCGAAAAAGACAAATTTTCAACAACAAAAAAATACAAATTTCAACAAAATGCATGAATTTTCAATTGAGAAAGACAAGCTTTCATCAAAAATAAAATATTTTAATTTTTAGTACAAAAAATTAATTATTCACAAAAAAACGGATTTTCAAGAAAATAATTGAATTTCCAATCAAACTATTTTCAATTAAAATCCAAAATGGTCGAGCAGAAAACTGAATATTCTAGCAAATTAAATCAACTCTCAATCAAATACATTGAATATTCAACTAAAATGATAAATTGTTAACTAAAAATGGAATGGTTAAAATTTCCGTTAAAAAATTAATTTTCAACCAAAAAATCATAACGAAATTTTTTAACTGCTCTTTTCTATTCATGCGTCAACTTTGTATTATGTCGATGAAACAAGTTTTTCTGTTTGAAACAGATGAATCAAATATTATAAATGAGTATAACATCCATAATTTTTTACTAAAAAATATCAATGCTTAAAAATGAATGTAAAATAGTTAAATTTTCAGTTAAAAAAGGAATCATTAACTAAAAAACGAGTTTTAAAGAAAATAGTTGAGTTTTGAATCAAACCATTTTCAATTAAAATCAAAAATCTTAAATTAGAAAACTGAATTTTTAGAAAACCAGTTCAACGTTGAACCAAGTATTTGCATTTTCAACTAAAAATATTAATTTTCAACTAAAAATGGAATAGTTGAATTTGCAGGTGAAGATTAATTTTCAACTAAAAAAAAGAATATTTTTCGACAATGTAGTTAAATTTTCAACCCAATAAATGTATTTTCTACTAAAATAGTTGGATTTTCAACCCAAAAAGACGATTTCTCAACAAAACAGTTGAATTTCCAACAAAAAAAATGACTTTAAAAAAATTCTTGAATTTCCCACGAAGTAGATTTTTTTCATTAAATTATGGAATTTTCAACCACAATAATGAATTTTTAAAGAAGAAAATTAATTTTCTACCGAAAAAGATGAACTTTCTATAAAATATATAGTAAATTTTTAACTAAAAAAGATCCATTTTTAACCAAAAATGCAATAGGTAAATTTTCAGTTAGGATACATTTTTAATAACAAAAATTTATAATTTTTATCGTCCGCTTGTGCTTAGTTTCATGTTCAATTACAATAAAACTTTTAGAACACAAATTCAAAACTAGGAAAAATTGTAATATATTAATTCCGAAGATTAAAAATTAAATAATTTCTCATTGAAACATTATTCCAAATTGAAAATCTAGCATTAGTTATTATTTTCAACAACAGACAAACCAAAGTCTTCAATTTGATCAATTGAAAAATAGAAATTTATTAAAAAAATACGAAATTACAAAATAATACAAACAATTTTTTGAATACAAAGACAAATCAGATAAATCCAATTTTGTATTCGAAATTATAATTTTTCGAGCTGTAGAAGGGAAGAGCAAAGTTTTGTCGCACCCTATCCCTTTCCCAGCTTTATGAATTTCTTTACAAAAATTGTCAGAATTATTCTATTTGAAAATTTATGATCAAAAAGTCTTTTCTATTTATGCGTGAACTTTGAATTATGTTGATGAAAAAAGTTTTTCTGTTTGAAACAGATGAATCTAATATAATAAATGAGCATAACTACCTTAATCTTCAATAAAGTTGATTAATATTATAGATCAATCGATTTGCCTCGAATCAAGTAATCTTTTCCATTCTTGCATCAATTTTGAATTATGTTAGTGAAAAAAGTTTTACTATAAAAAACCGTGTTTCCAAATATTATGCATAACCATCGCTTCCTTACTCTTCAATAAAAGGTATTAGTGTTATAGGTCAATCGATTCGTCTTGAATCAACAGAACTTTTCTATTCTCGCATCAACTTTAAATTATAAGAATGAGAACATTTTTACTATAAACATCATTTTGAGAAGTTGTAGGCTCCGGAAGTTACGATCATGGTTCCTTAGAACGACCAATCCCGACGCAACTAGAACGTGTACGTCATCCGCTTCTGCTCCTTCTGTCCTAGAAGCTAAGCAAGAGCGGGAAATTTACGCGAGGTAACATCGGGCAACACTGTTCCTTGGAGTCAGGTCTCTAGCCGTGGATGACCTTACGCGGCAGGCGGGACATTTGAAGATGAAGGTTTCACCTCTGGATACTTTTTTAGAGCTACCAATCTTTGTAGAATGTTATGAGGAACAGTGTTGACGGACCAGATGAAGTAATCCCAGAAGAACAGTCTTTTGCATCCGGTTCGCGATGGAATGAGCC
>CAKNYM010052431.1:314547-327263 GCA_932195095.1 Andricus curvator
TAGCTTGTAGTCACTTGTCTTTTGTCAGATGTTATGACAAATCTTTTATTATTATTATTATTATACCATTGAGTCATTTCCCTTTCGGGGTAGGCGTGACTTGCTTGGTTGAAAAATACACAGAAGAAAATGGGGTTTCTATTAGAACCAATTTTTGGTTCCAAAGGAGCTGCAACAAAAAGGAACCTCGCTTACTGAAAAGGAACCCGAAATTATGAATGGTTTCTAAATGAACCCAATGCATGCATTCAAGCGGTTCTAATAGAGCGTTTCTGTCACTTTACAATTCGTATTAAATTTAAAGTAAAAATTTATTTAATTTATTTATTTATTAATTATTTAATATTATTAATTAATATTAATATTATTAAATTAATATTATTATTATTATTTATTAATAATTTATTATTTATTTATTATAATTTATTTATAATTTATTTAAGAAAATTATATTTATATATCCTTGCGCTGGAAAAAATTTAATGAAGAAACTAAAATTATAGAAATTAATTATTCTTGAAAGGAAGATATCGCAGACGAAATTTGACAGTTTTTAAGGTTATGTTGAAGATCCGATGTTTTCCACTGCGCATGTGCTGAAAAGCGCGGGACTATTTAAAATGATGTAATATATACTTGCAATATTAGGACAATATTAAATTTTGTAAAGAAGCTAGGTATTTCTATCATTCAATTTATTTTTTTTTTTTAAGAATAAAAAACGTTTGTTCATATTTATCTGTATGACTATTCATAGTATTTATTGATTTCAAATACGCCCGCGCTTTTCAGCACATGCGCAGTTGAAAACCCCGGCATCCGCCGATGTCCGTCTATCGGATATCAACGAACTTAAAAGGAACCCTTAATAAGAGTTCCTTTAGAACCTAAGTTCTAAATGATGCCAAGTTTTACTTGAGCCGCAACATTATTGAACCCCTAGTTTGTTATGTGTAGTAGTGTGTAGATGGGTATATAGGTATAAGGTAGATAGGTAGATAGGTATATAGGTGTGAGGTATAGGTATTTTAGCTTGATCTAGAATTCTCGGGTTACTTATTTAAATGACACGTTCGTTCCGCAACACTGCTTCGACCCAGGTTGCTGATCAATCTGTCTAGCGATCACCCCAAGTGAAGAGCCTCACAAAATTGTTATGTGTGGTTCTCCACTTGGGCCCATTAGTGTCTGAGGTCTTTGTTTCAGGCGACATTCACTCTATTGTCACTCTGTTTATAAATTATTTGTCGCCACAGTTTCCTATCCTGGCATACTACTCTAGCTGCCCTCATGTCCATGTATTTTTTCATGCAAGCTCTCGTGTTTCTATGGCTTCTTGTGTCTCTTCGGATTAAAGTCTCATTCACAGATTCTAACCATTGTTTCGGCGGTCGACCTCTGGGCATTCTGCCATTTACTTTACCTTTATACACTTGTTTGGTCAGTCGTTCATCTTTCATTCTTTCAAAATTTCCGAACCATCTTAACTGATTTCTTTCCCAAATGTCAACTAGTGTCTCTTTTGTACCACATTCTTGGAGGATTATCTCGTTTCGGACTTTGTCCATCAGTGTTTTCCCGCATATTGTGTGCAGAGATTTTATGTCAATCGCGTTCATTTTACTCTTGTCCTTTTCTTGACAGGTCCATGTCTCGCTACCGTATAGTACAGTCGGTACGAATATAGAATTATGTATGGCCATTTTATCTTTTTTTTATATGTTTTTATTTCTGAGAATGGACCCTGCTCTACCGCTAACCTTCTTACCCTCATTTATGCGTCTATCTAACTCCCCATCTTTTTTCCGTCGCTAGTGAATAGGCTACCCAGATGTACGTACTTGTCAACTTGTTCTAATCTGCCATCATGTAGGATAGCGTTGCACATTGTTTTCTCACTTTTTCCCTTGAACACCATGATTTTTGTTTTATTTACGTTAATTTTGAGGCCCATGTTCTTCATGCTTGTATTAAGTTTATACAACATTCTTTGCAAGTCCTCGATTGATTCTGCCATAATAATCTTGTCATCTGCGAAAGCTAACCCACGTACCTTCACTGTTTCGAGATCTACACCTTCTTCGTCGAAGAGGGCCATCCATTGACTCCGTACTCTTTGAAGACTTCCCAAAGTTTACTTCTATTTACTTTGTCAAAAGCTTTTTCTAGGTCAACAAATGCACAGAAAACTTCCTTTCCTACTTCCCATATCTTTTCTTCTGTTATTTTCATTAACCTGCGGATAAGTATTTTTGAGTATATCTTACTTACGGTACTTAGTAAGCTGATACCTCTATAATTACTGCAGTTTATTTTATCTCCCTTTCATTTGTATATTAGTACGATAATCGCTTTTCTCCAATCGTCTGGGACATTATGTACTATTTTGCAGTTGTGTTGCCCTATATCTTCACCTCCTAATAATTCTTTAGAAGAGTCTTTCAAAGCGTCTACTATCCTGTCTGTATCATATAGAATTCCACCTTTGCTGTTTCTCATGCTGAAAAACTCTGTACTTTTACTTTCTTTTATCAGTTTAAATAATAGTTTCATAATTCCTTCAAAGCTGTTCTGTATAGAAACCGATCTTAAAAATATATAAATTACCATAACTCCCCTACTTCTTAATAAAATGTAATCATATTGTAGGTTAACCGATTCGTCTCGAACCAAGGAATCTTTCATATTAATTATATTTCTGCATCAACTTTGAATCATGCTAATGAAAAAAGTTTTACTATAAAAAACCGATTTTTCAAAACATATAAATTACCATAGCTTCCCTACTCTTTAATAAAATGTATTAATATTATAGGTCAATCGATTCGTCTCGAACCAAGGAATCTTTTATATTCTTGCATCAACTTTGAATTATGCTAATGAAAAAAGTTTTACTATAAAAAAACCGATTTTTAAAATATTATTGAATGCTGAAAAAAATACAATAAATATTTTTCGAAATCCTGCAATCAGTTCCAAGATATTAGTGGTGAAAATAAGCCCTCCAAATTGCATCAGTTTTTCTGCAATCGTTTTCAAGTTATCATGTTCACAAAAAAGTGTGACATCCACACACACACACACATCCAGACAATTGCTTAGAACATTGTATTAGACATTTTTCAATTGAGGAAGGTTTAATTAAATGAATTTAGAATTTTTGGAAAACGATACCATTACAAAGCTTCCTCTATGAGGAAACAAAATTGATCTATTTTGATTAAAATTTGTATCCTTTAATTGAAAGTACAACTATTTGGTTTTTTTTTTTAATTAAACTATTTGGTTAAAAATGCATGATTTTTGGTTAAAAACGATTAACTTCTTGAAAATTCAACTTTTCTGGCTGATAATTAAATTGTCTTCTACAAAATTCGCCTCTTTTGGATTGAAAATTCAACTATTTAGTTCACAATGCAACTGTTTTTGGCTGAGGCTTGGTCCTCATGGATTGAAAATTTATCCTTTATAGTGGAAAAGTCACCTTTTTTGTAGAAATTGCATCTTTGTTGGTTAAAAATCACCACTATTTGGTTGAAAATTAACCGGTTTTGTTTGATGATTTAATTATTTTCTTAAAAATTTGTCTTTTTTGTTAACTTCGACGGTTTTTGATTTAAAATTGAAATGAAAAAATTTGTGTATTATGTTGACAATTCGTCTGGTGTGGCAGAATATTAATCTTCATGGCTGAAAATTTATCTTTTTATTAAAGATACATGTTTTTGGTTGAATTTTTTTTGTATTGAAAATGATTTCTTTCTACTGAGAATTTAACCATTCTATTTTCTGTCGAAAATTTATCTCTTTTGATAGAAATTAAAAATTCTTGGTTGAAAATTCATCTGTTTTGTTGAAAATTTAACTATTTCGTTGAAAATTAAACTATTTGCTTGAAAGTTCATCTTATTAGTAGAAATTTAATCTTTTTTAGTTGAAAATTCATGTGTTTGTGGTTTCGTCTTTTTTGTTACAAAATTTATCTTTTTGGTTGAAAATTCAACTTTTTGGATGAAAACTTAATTTTATGTGTTGAAGGTCCATTTCTTTGGTTAAGAATTGTACTATTAGGTTAAAAATTCAAATATTTTGTTAAAAATTCATTTTTTGTGAGGATTTCAATTTTTGGTTGAAAATGTTGTTAAAAATTTAAAATTTGATTAAAAATGTATGTATTTTGTGGAAAATTCATGTTTTTTGGTAGAAAATTAATCTTCTTGGTTGAAAATTTATCGTTTTTATTGAAGATTAATTAGTTTGGTTAAAAATTATTTCTTTTAAATTCAAAATCTAACTATTCCATTTTTTGCTGAAAATATATCTATTTTAGTAGAAATTTAATCTTCTTGACTAAAAATTCAACAGTTTGCGTGAAAATTCAATTATTCCGTTGAAATTTTATTTTCTGGGTTTAGAATTACGTTTTGTTTTAATGATAATTTTAGCTATTATATTTTCATTTGAAAATTGATCTGTTTTATGTGAAAATTCCACTTTTTTTTCAAATTCGTCTTCTTTGGTAGAAAAGTAATCTTATTGGTTGAGACTTCATATTTTTTGTTAAATATTCAACTAATTTGTAGATAATTTGTCTTTTTTTTAGAAAATAAATTTTCAGCGAGATTTTTAACAAAAATTAAGGAATGCATTCTTTTTAATAAAACTAATGTTGGGACTATGTTAAATTCAATTTTAAAAACATTTAAATCCTAAAATTTCAATTGAAAATATTCATTTTTCACAAAATAGATGAATTTTTAACCAAATCGTTGCATTTTCAATCAAAAAGACGAACAAAAATAAAATAATTTCAACAAAATAATGAAATTCATAAACAGATAAATAAATTTTCAATCAGAAAGTAGAAATTTTAATCAGGGAGATTAATTTTCTAACAGAATAGACGAAATTTTAATAAAATAAATGAAATTTTAACTTAAAAGGACAAATTTTCCACCAGAAATGGAATATATAAATTTTCCGTTAAAAAAATTAGTTTTGAACCGAGAAAAACTAATTTTCAACCAAATAGTAGACTATTTAACCAAGAAATGATTTTTTTTGGAAAAAAAGTTAAATTGTTAACTAGTTAAATTTTCAATTAAAAAAGATCAATTTTGTTTTGAATTTTTGCTTAAAAGTTTTACTATTATATTTTTCGTAAAAAAGTCATATTTTCGAATGAAAGTTCAAGTTTTTGCAGACAATTTTCACACAATTAATTTTTTCAAACTGAGATTTACTTTTGCTATCAGCAAATGTAAGAATTTCATTTTGAATTGAAAATTAATTTCTCGTTAGTTGCAAATTTGGTCTTTTGCATTAAATTCAAATGTTTTTGACACAAAAATCTATCTTGATTAAAATATAAACCATTACATTTTTTGTTAAGAATTCATCTTTTTTTTTGTTAAAACTCAACGTTTTTATTGTATATTAATCTTTTTGGTTCGAAATTTAACTATTTTGTTAAAAATTCGATTTTTTATAAAAATATCTTTTTTGGTTAAAAGTACAACTGTATGGTCAAAATATTAAATTTTTGTTTAGGAATTCCTCTGCTGGAATGATAATTGAACTGAATTTATCAATTGGACTTTTAATTTAGAATCCGTATTTTTTGATAGAAATCTCCTCTTTTGTGGTTGAAAATTCTTTTTTTTATAAAAATAAAATACGCCAAAATTAGGGTTTTCAACCTGTACCATTTTCCCTCAACGAAAAGTTTTTTATACAGAAAATTCTAATTTTTCTTTGTTCAATTTGCCATTTTTATTTTGGTTATTATTATTTCATACTAAACAAAAATATAACACATAAAAATAGTATAAAAATTGAGAATATTAAAATTTAATAATATATGAAGATAAAAATATATAAAAATAGATTACCGAGGGCCAAAACCTTCTTATGAAGCCAAAAAAATTAGCGTAAAGTAATAATACTTTTTCAAATGACGAAAGTTATATTTTGTCAATTTCAACTTTCAAGTAACATTTAATACAAAAATCTGAAATTAAAAAAATAGTTGACCTCATTGAGGCACCGTGGGACCATCTTCGAATTTTAAATTTTTTTTATTTTTTAGCCTACTTTAACGTACAACAAACATATTGACAAGATACATGACTCTAACATTAAAAATGTCAAGGCAAGTAAATAAAACCTACTTATTTCGGAAAGTATTTTTCTCGTCCAAGTTAAAAAGATACATAAGTGACTATGCGATTCAGGGTTATCGCTTAAAGCCGAAAATGTAGAACACGACCCAAAAGCCTACTTATTTCGGAACTCATTTCATGCAGTCATTGTTGCCAGTAATGAGGAAATCTCTATGGCATATAGAAGCAAGTGAAACACATTCAAAACTTCATATCAACTGTAATTTCGAAAATTCTCTAAAAATCAGTTTTTTGTCTGCCGCAAAATGAAGATTTTTATTTTGTCTATACAGCTTTTCGCTTTTATTTTTCTCGATTCTGTTCGTAAGTAAAATACAACATAATAATACAAAATCAATCATATATTAAAATATCATACATCAAGGATATCGACTATATTCAAAACTTATTTGTTTTTTCTTTGAAATAGTTTAAACATGAATTATCATTGTATACGTGTTTTGCACATCTTCGTCGTTATTATGTGTTTAGAGAAAATAGTTTCTCATCAATTGTCAAAAAATAATTTGTTATGCATTATTTGTTCCAATATTTTTGTTATAAAACCAATTTAAATGCACTACCACGCGGATTTTGAAGCGGATGACCACGTCGACTTTTTTATTTGGGATGCTAAAATGTGTTTATCATTGACTATTACGAGTGATCTTTTTCGTGAAATACAGTTCATAAAAGGGTTGTTCTTGAACGCTAAGTGTTGGAGCTCAGAACTCAGTGTTCGAATTTTTAAAGAGCCGAAAAATTAGAGACTCTATTTACACAGCACAGAAAAAACTGGAGTTTCCATTAGGACCCATTTTTGGTTCCAAAGGAGCTGCAACAAAAATGAACCCCACTTGCTGAAAAGGAACCCAAAACGATAAATGAGCTCTAAATGATACCTCAGTTGGGGTTCTAAAGGATCCCAATTGTAAATGAGCCTATTTCTAAAGAACCTATTTTTCGCTTTGCCCACTTCGACATTCTGTTTAATTAATAATACAATTTTTATCTGAAAGCACACATGTAATCAAACTCTGATGGACATAACTTCATGAAGACAATGAAGGTACAAAATATTACCGTAATTAAAATAGATATAATGACTTGATAGATGTAATTTGCAGGTTATGTAACAAGCCTGTAAACATAAAGGCTTATTCATATGCAAGAAACTTTTCGACATGTCACTTTTCAAAAGTACAAATATATATTATTAGAAGTGCTGTAGGCTCGTTGCAAAAACAAAATTTCCTTTGTTTTATAATTTTAATATAAAATATAAAAATAGATAACCAATTTGAATGTAGAGAAACGAATTTTTTTAAAGTCTTAATGCGCATGCGTCGCACCAGTAGCCTCACTGCATGTTGATCGCGCGCTTATTTGAAATGAGAAAATATGCAAATCAATTTTTTACATCATAATTATTATAATATTATTATTATAATTATTGTTTGATAATTTTAAAATACACAAAATATTATGAATTATTCAGAATTGACATTTGTGAAGAAAAGTCTTCCTTCTTTTGAATTTAAAATCAATCATTCATTTGTAAAAAGTAAAATCAAAGAATTAATTTACCTTTTACTCTAAAGGTCAATTTTGTGATCTGAAAATTAATTTTTTTATTCTAAACTGATAATTTATCATAAAAAGTTAATTTACACATTTGATAATTTCAAAAAAAACATATACAGCGAAAAACACGATAATTGACAGAAATGGACTTGTAGATTAAACTATTTAAAAACTGTTACAGATTGAACTATTTTTAAATTTAAACATTAAAAATTGTGATATTTACAGGTGCAATAGTTCAAAATTGTATTCAATACATGCAGGAATCATCACAACAACTGGTTTTCCTTCCCCAAGCACATACATTTTCAGGGTGGCGATTCGGCGGACAATTTCAAATTCCCGGTTATTTCCCGGTTTTTCCCGCTCAAGTTTTTCAATTTTCCCGGTCAACTAAAAGTATCATATTCATATTTGCCGTAAAACGCAAACATTTATTTTAATTCATGACGTTCATTCTGAACATCCTTTAACACAAAAGAACAAAATATTGCAAAATAAATGAATTTTCAAAAAATACTTGAATTTTCCACTAAAAATATCAATTTTTCACAAAAAAATGAAATAGTTAAATTTTTCAACCAAAGTGATGAATTTTCAAATAAAATTATGAATCTTCAACTGAATAGTTAAATTTTAAACAAAATAAAAAATAAATTTTCAGCTTAAATTATGAATATTTAACTGGAACACTTGAATTTTCGACCAAAAAGATGAATTTTTAAACCAGAAGATTAATTTTCAAGTAAAAAGAATTATTTTGTACAAAAAATACAATTTTTCAACAAAATACATGAATTTTTAACAAAATAGTCGAATTTTTGATTAAAGGAGACAAATTTTCAACCAAATAGTTGAATTTTGAACTAAAACAAGAATCATTTTCAACCAAAAATGGAATAGTAACGTTTTTAGTGAAAAAAAAAATTAATTTTAAACCAAACATAAGAGTTTTCAATTAAAACAATGAATATTCAACTGAAATAGTTGAATATTCAGACAAAAAAATTAATTTTTACTAAAAAAGATAAATTGTCAACCAAAACTTAAATAATAATATTTCAAGTTAAAGAAATTAATGTTCAACCAAACAAACGAAGTGATGAATTTTCAAATAAAATTCTAAATATTTAACTGAAATAGTTGAATTTTAAACCAGACAGATGAATTTTTGTACTGCAATGATGAATCTTTAACTAGAATAACTGAATTTTGGACGAAGAAGATGAATGTCAACCAAAAGACGAATTTCCAACTAAAAAAAAATAATTTTTCTACCAAAATTGAATAAATAAATTCATAGGCAAAAAAAAGAAAGTTAAAAAAAAGAGATGAATTTTCAACTAAAATTATGGAATATTCAACTTGAATAATAGTTACATTTTCATTAAAAAAAATACTTACCTAAAATATTTTAAGTAATTTATTTAATAAATTACATTTTTTTATACAAAATTATAGACAATGAAATGAATATTTGGATAAAAAACTTCACTTCATTGGCGAATTTGTTGATGACAGCTCTCTCAGCTCGCGGAAATTGTTACCAAACATTTATTCAATTTTTTTTCATGAACATATTGCTTAAAATGTGTTGCCTCGAAAAAAAAGTAAATAAACGTTTTCGAATAATTCCCGCGAGGCGAAAGTGCTGCCATCTAATTGCCACTTCATAACCTGAAAATCCTAGTACCGATTGGTCCTATTGGGAACGATTGAAACTTTGCAACACTGAATCTTTCCCAATCGTGCACACACGATTAAGAAACACGATTAGAAACAATTCAAATTTCTTTCTATCATTCTGAATTGTTTTCAATGAATTATTTCGAGAAGGGTAAACAGTTTGCTTTTTCCGAAAATTGAACGCATAATAAATAATAATATCGTTTGTATTTGCTTTACCGACATATTCTGTAAATCGCGAAATTACCAACCCGACTTTGCAAGCGGTTGGTTTGTGAATGCGCCTTTATGTTGTTCTTTTCAAGTGCGCTCTAAACGAAACCTTTTGGGTGTCTGCAGGTATCTATTGGAGCTGAAGTTCGAAAGGATACCAACTTTTATTTGAGCCGCAACATTAGTGAACCCCCAGTTTTTTCTGTGAGTGATATTCTAAAACAGATTTTTTTGACGGCGAGGTATTAAGGGATTATATTTTAACGTAAAGGGTTGGATACCAAAAATCCAAGTTGGTATTTTTGAGGAGCTCAAAAATCAGAGACTCTATTTACACAATCAAATTCTAAAAAGATCATTTTTTTACAAAGTCACATCTGCCTGGTATTAAGGGATTGTTTTTTAACGTTAAGGGTTGGAGCTTAAATTCTAGTTGCCCAGAACCATAAGGACCATCGACCAAAACGACTGACGTTTTCTATCCCCCTCACTCTCTTATAGTAATTTCAACTTCTAAAAGTGAATAAATAAATACCCGTCTTTAAATTGTTATACAAAATTCAGTGTTTCAATTTTTGCATGGTACCAACAGCCATACCACGCTGAAAAAAACCAGTTCTCGTCAGATCACTGAAGTTAAGCAGCGTTGGGCGCGGTTAGTACTTGGATGGGTGACCATTCGAGAAAACTGAGTGCTGTTGGCACATCGTGGGTGTGGTGAGCCCACACTTGTAGTTATTTACTACAAAAAACTATCCACCTAGAAACACTAACCGAATCGGGTAGTGTCACGCCTACCCTGAAAGGGAAATGGCTTAATGGTATACTACTACCCAGGTTCATTAAAATAGCAACTCCACAATATGATTTCGGCAATCTTCATAGCTCAGAATTTGGAACTTTTTAAGGCTTGTCTTGGGCCAAATTAAAATTTGTGAGCACCTTTACTTTACAAAAAAAAATCAATTTTCTTATACAAAATGCTAGCATACCATCATAGCTCAGCACCTCCACTATTTAAAATCACAAAATACTACAAATTCAATTCCACCACAGACGTGGCATTTCCTCGGCTCTTAAATTCCGAAAAATTCCTTCTCTGACTTTTGGGATCCTGAAAAATACCATCTTTGATTTTTGGGCTCCAACCCTTAATGTTAAGAAACAACCTTTTGATAACACGCAGATATGACTTTGTCAAAAAATAATCTTTTTTAGAATTTTACGATGTAAATAGTCTCTAATTTTTGGACTCTTTAAAAATTTTAACACCGAATTTTGGGCTCCAGCCCTTAACATTGAAGAAAAACCCCTTGATACCACGCACATGTGACTTGGTCAAAAAATAATCTGTTTTAGAAATTTACTTTGTAAATGGAGTTTCTGATGATTGGGACTCGGAATTGTATAGGGTGAATAGAGTCTCTGATTTTTGGGCTCCTTGAAAATTCAAGCCCAAGAAAAGCCCGATACTGCTTTCTATTTTTTTTTTTTCCAGATTTGAGTTTTTACTTAGGGGTTGGTTTATTGTACATAAGGGCGGTTTTTGGAAATTTTGTTTGGCGCATTCGAGAGCCCAAAATAAGCCAAAAATTCTGATGCAGATTGTACTTTGCGGATTTTATTTTTGGCAAGAGGGTGGTTTTTTGCACATAGGGGGTGTGTTTTTTGAATTTTGTCTCGTGCATTTGAGAGCCCAGAATAAACCCAAGATTGTGGTGTACTTCGTTTCTTCCGAGTTTGAGTTTTTACATAGGGAGTAGTTTTATTTTCGGTAGGGATAGTTTTGGAAATTGGTTGTTGGCGCGTTCAAGAGCCCAAAAAAAGTCAGCACCTCCACTCCAATTTTAAATTTTCAAAAAAAGTAGTTGAGCCTAAAAATCGGCAACAAAGCCCAAAATTCGGATACAAAGAAATTTGGGAATTTCTATTGTGGAGGTGCTAGCTTGATGGACATATAAAACATGGTCATTACAAATTTCTGCAACTTCACGATTTAGAGGGGAAAAAATTGTTTCAAGAAATGAGAATGGTTTAAATAATTCCAAACTGGCCTTCAGAAAAAAATATTATTGTTATCATTAATTTATTGCGTTATTAATTACAGAACATAGAAAAATTTCGAGGTTTACAGCGGAAAAAACTTTGTTTAAACAAATTAAATATGAAAAATAATTGTCAAATATCTTGGAAAAATATTAGCCTCAACATTTCTTAATTGTTTCATTAATTCGGACCAATAACAAATTTTTGGAGCTCGTCGAAAGAAATGGTTTATAATTAAAATCCCTATGTTTTTTTTCACAGAATCAGCGGATCCATCGTTACCTAAGGAAGTGAACATTAAAGGACAGGTATATACAGTGGGTAAAAAACCAGGAGGTAATTAGAAATCTGAAACATATAACTTTCTGAGTAAAATTAAATGAGTTTACGACAACATTAAATTGATTTCCTCGGGATATATATATACTGTATCAATGCCGTTACTATGTTTATCTTCATGTTACGCAGAATTAATTTACAATTGAATGCAAACATTTTTGAGGTTCTATTGGAACATTTATCATCACATAATATACATATACACACACTGGAGTGACAAGAGCATTTTAAATACGATAAACATAAAATTATTGTTAATATATTTTAAAAATCGGTCTAGTTAATGGAAAAATGATTGATGGTATGAAACAATCAATAATTTCTGATACACTGACCCGACACTCGATTGTCGCTCCAAAAATGTTCTCGATGTTCGGGTCAGCTCGGAAGTGTTCGGCCCGCGCCGCGTCGACAACCGGATTGGTTACCGTTGGCGCGCTTATTTAAAATGATTCAATGTAATAAATTTAAATTAAAAATTTAAAGATTTTTCGGGTTTCAATCGTGTGCGAAACTATGAATGTTGCCGACGTTTCGTGAACATTGCAGTTCACTTCTTCAGGGCTGACCTGAAACTGAAGTTTCAGGTCATGTTGTTCTTAAGTATGTATTCTCTACGATGCCTGTGATTGGCCAGAGCGCCCCCTGGTGTGTGCTGGTTGAACTTGATTGGCCAATCAAGTCTTT
>CAKNYM010052431.1:332263-352926 GCA_932195095.1 Andricus curvator
TCAAGGTAAGCTACTAACATCTTTAGCTTTCTTAAAACGGTGTAGGGACAATAACATCGTCCCAAATTTCTTAAAGTTAAAAAACCATTTAGGAACATCTAAATCCAAATCAATTCTACATAAAACAAGTTTGCTTCTCTTGAAAGAAAGAATACAACATACCAAATTTGCCTTGCACACTACCTCCAAAAAACTATTAAAACTTCACCTTTTCCTATCAAACACTCTCAGATTTGACATTTGGTCCACATTGGACCGCATATCATTTGACCAATCCCAACGGATTAAAGATTTTTGCACTCAAAAACAAAAAACAAAATTTTCAAATTACTTCCAGTAAGGCACGCACCATTAACTAACACAGTAAAAACATCTCCAACCATCCTCTCAGCAATGAAATGATTTCAGCCTTATCTAAAGGACATAACTTTGCAGTAGCTCCCTCCAAAATCCCGAAAGAAGAAATTATCAGTAATTTGGAATCCACAATATATACCCTTCCGCCCGAACAAGCTAATGACATACGACGTAGGACGGCCAACATTTTACGCGAAGCCCAACTTCCCTCCTCAAACTTAACAAAACAAGAAAAAAATAGCTATTAAAGAACTCAATCAGAATAAAGACATCATAATATTACCCGCAGACAAAGGAAATACAACAGTAATAATGAATAAAGAAGACTATAACAACAAAATCATGGACCTTCTCACTGACGATACATATAAAAAACTTAAAAAAGACCCTACAAAAACAATAGTCAGAAAAACAAAAACCCTTCTAAAAGACTCAAATCTTGACAGCGAAACAATATCTAAATTAAAACCTACTAATCCCATCTCTCCAAAACTTTATGGACTCCCAAAAATTCACAAAAATAACATCCCACTCAGACCGATCGTCAGCGCAATAAACTCACCAACTTACAACCTAGCACGCTTTCTCGCCAAAAAACTGAATCCTTTCACAGGAAACTCCATCACACATGTCCAAAACTCCTTTGACTTCATCAGAAAAATACAACAGATTCACATTCAACCCCAAGACATCCTAGTGAGTTTCGACGTAGTATCTCTCTTTACAAAAGTACCAATCTCTGATACAATCGATATTATCAAATCCTTTGCAAACTTCCCCTCCAATCTCACACCATTGATAGAACACTGTCTCACTAATACCTATTTCTCTTTCAATAACGAATTCTACGAAAAAACCTCAGGAGCAGCAATGGGATCTCCAATCTCACCTGTAATAGCCAACATCTTCATGGAAAATCTAGAAACTAAAATCTTTAACAAATCCAAGCTTAAACCGGAATTTTGGTGCCGTTACGTTGACGACACTTTTGTCATCTGGAGACATGGACTTGATGAACTACACAAGTTCTTCGATTTCATCAATCAATTACACCCTAATATCAAATTCACCATGGAAATAGAACAAAACGGAAAATTGCCTTTCTTGGACGTACTAGTTTACAAACGATCTGATAACACATTAGGACATGAAGTTTACAGAAAACCTACCCATACAAACAGATACCTACATGCCTCCTCCCACCACCACCCATCTCAAAAGCAATCGGTCATAAATTCCCTTGTATACAGAGCTGTCTCCATAACAGATAAAGATAACTTACAAAAAGAACTACAAAATGTTAAACAATCCCTAATACAAAACGATTACACAAACAAACAAATTAATAAAGCAATAAGAAAATACACTCAACAAAACAAGTCAACACAACCTACTGAAGAAAGAGAGAGAAAAATGACCACCACCCTACCCTACATTCAAGGTATCACAGAACAAATAGGAAGAATTTTCAACAAACACAACATCAAAACCATGTTTAAACCACCTGCAAAAATAGGACAACTTCTAAACAACCCTAAAGATAAAAAAGAACCTTTCAGTGATCCGGGAGTATATAAAATTCCTTGTTCTTGTGGCAAAGTCTATATTGGAGAAACCGGGAGGGCGGTAAGTCAACGTGTAAAAGAACATGAGAGTAAAGTCAGGCTAAAACATTTCACGCAATCAGCAGTAGCTGAGCATCATATTGAAACAGGACATAGCATTTTATTTGAAAAAACAACCGTAATCGCAAAAACGTACAATAAATTTCCAAGAAAACATAGAGAAGCAATCGAAATCTTAAAACACCCTAATAACATCAATAGGGACAATGGATATAATACCAATCCGATTTGGCTTTCCGTCCTCCCGGGTTTTTTAAAAAAGACTTGATTGGCCAATCAAGTTCAACCAGCCCACACCAGGGGGCGCTCTGGCCAATCACAGGCATCGTAGAGAATACATACTTAAGAACAACATGACCTGAAACTTCAGTTTCAGGTCAGCCCTGAAGAAGTGAACTGCAATGTTCACGAAACGTCGGCAACATTCATAGTTTCGCACACGATTGAAACCCGAAAAATCTTTAAATTTTTAATTTAAATTTATTATAATGGATCATCGTGAAAGTCTTAAATCTATTATGATTCAATGTCTCTGTCAATTGTTTGCTACTAGTAACAACTGTAAAGTTATTTAAAAAAATTCTTTGATCACAAAGTAGACTTATAAAGCGAAAGTTAGAACATCAATTTTATTATACTCCTAAAAAATAGATGCTTGATTTTAAATTTAAAGAAAGGAGCACCTTTTGTTATCACAAATATGAATAGAAAATAATTCCTAATATTTTTATGCACTTTGCAGTTATTATTTGTCGTGCACAATATATTTACACATTCATTCATTTTAAATTAGTGCGCTAACGGTAACCAATCCTGCTGTCGACGCGACGCATGCGTAGTGCGAAAGGATACCAGAACGAAGAGCACTGCTCTTAACTTAACTTATCGCTGCGATGATGATTAAGAAATAGGGGCATGTTTTTAATTCGATTTTTTAAGTAAACTCAACTATTTGGTTGAAAATAAATTTTTTCCTCAAAAATTCTCAGTAGATTATATAACTTTTTTCATCTAATACAAAAATCTTGGCATTCAGAAGAAAATATCCGATACAATTGTACAATTAATATTAGATTTACAATTGAGTACAATTTAGTATTTTTAAGTTAATGGATTTTTTAAAGTTTTTAAATACCTAGTAACTATATTTTTCTTGCAGATACGGATCCAGTCCTTCCTGTTGAAGGTGACTACATGCGTAGCGCAAAGGATTTTGTACGTATGTGTGAATTCGCAGGAGTAACTCCAGTATGCATGACAGGTAACTTGAAAATTAACATATAATTTATTATCTAATATTAGAGAATTTTGACTAAAACGCCTTTTTGCTCTAATTATGAAGTGTTTCATATGGGCGGATCCAGAGGTGGCCAAAATTAGTGCCCCCTCTAACCCCTCCTAGGTCTAAATTGAACTTTCGGTTCTCAACTTCTCAAGTGGAAAAAGAAACCTCCCTCTGAATTCACCCTTGGGTTCTTCATACGATGTTTTTTATGGGTAGATAATGAATCAAGAATAATTAAAAATATTAAAATATCAAACTTCACAACCCAAAATCCTCTCAAATCTCCTAAAGATTTTAAGTCGAAATATATTTCATTCAAAAACGAATGATTGAATTTTCAACACAAAAACATGATTTCTCAACAACGAAAAATTTTATAGTACGATTTAGTATTTCTAAGTTAAAGATATTTTTAAGCACTGCACGGAAAAAAGTGCTGGAAATTTTCATTTTGGAAAATTTTGGAAAAAATTGGAAAATGATGTAAATAGTCCTTGAAGAAATATAAGACTTCTTAGATTCCGTTCAGCATAGTCACTGAAGCAGTCCTAGACGCCATCAAGAAAATGTCACAGACAAATGTGTAAGCCGTTCAACACGCCCATATTAAATTCTCGAAGACGTTCAAGGAATGTTCAATCGACTGTCAAGCTAGCCATTTATGCTAATAAAAAAATAAAAAATTCTTTTTTAAATTTATAATGTTAGTATCTTCAACTTATATTTATTTCAACATAATATCACAACAATTACTACTTATATTAATCGCACGCTTTTTACGCTCTGAAAAATCGGACGCACGCTGCGAGGATTAGAGCTACAGTAGAAGTCCGATAAGTTTCTCATTTCGGGGCTGTAGGAGCGGAAAATTCCAGGAATTGCGGACTTATCGGATGCCCCCTCTAGTAGCACGATATTAGGTGCGCACATGCGTGAGAATGATGCGCAAATCCTAAGCAAAATAGCGCACGTAGTGGGAGAACCCCAATTAGTGCGCGTGCCGTGCGTGTGATGACGTTTTAAGGGGAGTGTACACTTATCGGACGGTAACTTATCGGACTTGTACTGTACCTATGCTCGAGGCACGAGACTGACGCAACTCATTCCTAACAGCTCAAGCCCCTAAGCTCATCATTCGTGCTGAAAATACGGTAAAAGATCTTGGCGTTGTGCTACAGCAGAAAACTGCAGGGCCGCGTAAAAAGAATCTGATCTGATTTGCCCCAAGTCTGACTTTGCATAACAAATTAAACACATTGTTTAAATAATTGAAAAATTTAATTTTTCACGGAAAATTATGTTTTGAACAAGGAATGATTATACGGAAAAGAATATGTTTTTCATTCATTAAACTCCAATTGTTTAAATAATTTTTTCAAATTGTTCCGAGATATAACATAAAAACTAATTGCCCGTTCGATTCTATGGAAAAAATATAAAATCCATGCAATGGACATTTTTTTTCAGACAATTTCATATATAGTATAAATGAATATGGCCAACGGCCATGCCACGCTGAAAAAATCAGTTCTCGTCAGATCACTGAAGTTAAGCAGCGTTGGGCGCGGTTAGTACTTGGATGGGTGACCATTTGAGAATACTGTGTGAAATAAGTGTTTTATAAGTAATATCGCGAAGATTGAGAAGGACGTAGGAATACTTAATAGCACTAAAAATTGTGGAGCCTGCAAATTTTCGTTTAAGAAACAATCGTGCAACTTTGTTGAAGGAATTTGATATTTAGCAGAATAAGGTAGCAGGTGAACAAAATTTTTCACCTCATCTAAATCTTGGAGATTTAAATCCTTCATGCGACCAGTTGTAAAAATAAATGATCGATTTTAAATTCAAAGAAAGGAATACCTTTTTTATCACAAATAAACATTTTAAATCATTCTTAATATTTTTATGCGTTTTATAATTACTTTTTGATGTGAACAATTTATTTTCACATTTCATCATTTTAAATAAGCAAGACAATGGTAACCCATCTGGTTGCCGACTTGATGCATGCGCAGTGAAAAAAGGTCCGAGTTTTGGCAGCACTAAGTCTTCATAAAATGTCTAAAACACTCATACCAATGTGAATTTGTCACTGAGCACGCATCTGCAAATTCTCGCAGACAGTCATAGAGTGTTTCCCTGACTCGTATTCGAGTTCTTCGTTTCTGAATTACGCACTTATTCAATTCAAGTCTTTGAAAATATGAAGAGATTTTCATAACCATTTCATGACTGCATACATTTTTTTTGTAAACTGTCTGATAAAAATTCCAAGACTGTTGTTCCTTTACTGTGCTTGAAAACTTCCATGACTTTTTCTAATTTTTCCATGAAAATGTATGACCCTTGTATAGAAAGTATACGAGACTTTATAAAAATGATGGCCCGTCCAAAAGTCCAGCACTAATCTAGGAAATTTTCCAAGACTTACTTTTTCCGTGTGAATGAATATATATTTTTCTTGCTGTTACAGTAAAAGAAATCAGTCCTTCGCCTGGTAATATACTAGAGCATGGTGAAAAACAGTACACTGGATTCTTTCAACGTGGTCATGGATTCGTTCCAATTCATAAGACATCCTCTTCCAGCCGGTAATTTGAAAACTAGAATACAGTTGACTCAAGAGTTGTGTGTGAAGTGCATATAAATTAGTCTAAGATTGCACCACGTAACTACAAAAACTCCCCTCCCTCCCATACTTTCCACCCTTACTCCCCTAGGTCCCTCCCTCAAATCTTACGTTGCCTTCCACTCACTTCTTTAATCGCTTCATAACTTCTTCCTCCTCTCCTTCCCCCTCTCCTCACTTCCCCAAAGTACACTCTCCTTGCCCCATTTTCCTTCCCCAAACCTCCTATTCCCCTTTCCTACTCACTCACACTACCCTAGTAATCCTTGTCTCACTTGCCCAACTATCCCACCCACAGTGCTTATCAGAACATATCAGTTCCCTACTTCTCCAGCCCTCATTACCCATCATTTTCCCCACACTCACGCACATTACCCCTATATCCCCTTCCTTTATTTTCCCTTCTGGAAAAAGTACGACGGACAGATCGACACTCGAACAAAACTCTAAGGACTTCTTCCCGGGATTATAGAATTCTGAAAAGTTACCATAAATGAAACGATACAGTTTATGTATTGCCTTCATTGTATGCTTGTCTGTTTTGCACCACTAGTGGAGACTAATACATACTTAGTATAAGTTTTACACTGAAAATTTTACCGTGGTTCAGATTAATATCCAAAATAAAACTGGTTTCCGTTTGCCAACAGGTCGACATAATGAAGATCGACCGTCCACGTCATTGGTCAAGATAATATAAGGATGATGTTGCATACAGCCATTGACGAAAACTAAAAACACATAAAAAAATGTTAAATTTCTTTGTTCTTAATAAAAAGATTTAGCATTAACACGAATTCACTTTTATAATCACACTGAAGATCTCGCGCACGCCTTTTTTTCTTTTTCCGATGCTTAAATATTGATACATATTATATGAAACTTATTTCTATCAAAAGAATTACATGTTTGATACCTTGTGTTTTAGGGTGCTACGAATATGTAGCGATTCTCTAGTAAATATTATTCATGTTTTATTAATTTATGTGTATAAAAATTTATAAAAATGAAAAAATAATTGATATTGAAATTATTAATTATCAATTTTATGAACCCTTTTTATGAAAAAAAGTAACTTATATATGAGATTTTTGTGCATGATTATGAAACTTAACGTCTGATTTCACATTTGTGTATACTATATTTGTGTGTGTTGCGGCTCTTTATATGAATTCACGCCAATTTGAAGCAATTTAGATTTATCACGTGATCGAGCACTTGCCCCTCGCATCGTTTCCGATAAGCTTGATTTCAGATAGCTCTTGAACGTCGTGTAATCCGCATGTTCAGAGTAAGGTAAACGTCCCAGTAATCGCCACCATAAGAGATTTCATTGACTTCAAATATTTAGAAAATTGTTTTGGAAGGATTAGTTAAAAAATTATTGGTATTGATTGAAGCATTAAACATCCTAGAATATTATAAAAATTGGTTTTACATTATATTTAATATTACTTCTTATTTATAAACAATTAAAAGTCAAAAAGCACCGATGTCCCAGTCACCGCCATTTCCAAATCTGCCATGTACTAGTAATCGCCAGTCGTTGTCCCAGTCTTCGCGAAAAAGGTTAAGTTTTCTTATGAAACCAGTTTTTAGTAATTTGGACGTGTATTTCAAGTGTATTTTTGTATTTTAAGTATACTTTGATGAAATCAAAAATGTATTGTTAGTTTTATATTGATTGAGAGATTGAGGCCTCCGAGATGAAATCCGTCGAAACATAACCTCAAAATCGAATCTTCTAATAGTTCCAATATGTCTGATGTACATTATAATAATTAATCATAATAAAAATGAATTTTGTTTTAAAATTTTTAGTTCTCATTTCAATTAAAAATATTTTCGAATAAAATTAATATTTTAGTTATAAGAAATAAAGTCGTCTCAAAAATAAATCGAAGTAAATATTTATTAGGATTTTTATCACGATAAGTGATAACTACAATGATGAAATTCTTTTATAATACCTAATATTATAATTAAAAATTATTAACACTTTCCTTTTTAAAATAAAGTTCGAAAAATAATATTGTGTTGTATAAAGTCATATAACGTAACTTTGTTCTATAAAATGGCTAAGTACAACATAATTACATGGGATACAAAAATTTACACACTGGTAATTTGTATAATTAACTTTTTTGCAACATAAATTATAAACACAATGACGAAATTTGATAAATTGCAGTGACTAAAAAAATCATGTGTATTTGGTGGTTATGTTCGGTTTACGTTGTCAGAACATTAAAACTATCAATAATTATATATCTGTTACACATTTTTCTTTATATTATGCAGTATAGATTAATGTTAGCTAATGAAGAACTACTCAATAAATATTAACTTCACTGAAAAATTATAATAAACTAAAAAATTGATGATAAAATCACTATATAGTCATGCCAATATTTTACATCACCTTTTATCAGTTTTAAGCACTAATTTATTTTACGATTACTTTTCACGCAGTAACAAGTCAGTTCTCCGATTTCATTTCACGCATTTTTGAAATTAATTAAATCATTATTTGTAACGAAATATGGAAATAAAATTTTGACAGATTCGTCCCGCGATTCCTCGAGCAACTATGCTTTTGCAATGTCCCTATAATTTCCCCCGATATTTCTTGAACGAGAAGGTACTAAATGAAGAATTTGCTTAATTTTATGAAACAAGAATGATCTTTCATTACAAAAAAATGATTTTCGTCCCGATCAAGTAATTTCTTGACATATTAAAAGCTTAAGCAAAGAAACGTTTTTCCTAACCTAAATGTTAAGCTATTTTCCACGTTTACACTTCAAAAATGGCGACTACTGGGACCGCGGCGATTACTGGGACGTTTACCTTACCGAATTTCTTTTATTCGCTCTGTCTACCACACTTATATCCTAGTTTTTCATCAATGTGTCGCGAGTGTTCGTACGCCTTTGTGATTGTGATGAATCTGGTGGCTTTCAAAATGAAAGTTCATAGTGTTGTTACTCAAATCAAAGTTCCCAGATCTACGTACTGCATATGCAGCAAATTCTCTCAGAAAGTTATTGCTCCTATGATTTTTTGAGGTTGTTCTCAGGGTATGAATTGTGATTTTAGTACTCCCCCCCCCCTCAATCCACCCATGCTGTAGAGCTAAATTCTATAAAGCTGGAAAGATTTGGTGGAGATTTTCTCTTCTTATCCTTGGGAGAAAAAAACAATTTTTGAGGAAATTCAAAGTTATTGCTTCTCTGATTTTTGGACGTTTTTATCAGGCTATGGATAGTTATTTCAACACCCCCCGCAACCCACCCATGCAGTGGAACTGAATTCTGCAGAACTGGAAAGATTCGGTGTATATTTATCCTTCTTACCCTTCGGAAAAAGAACAATTTTGCGGAAAAATCGATGTTCTTGCTCCTATGATTTTTGAGGTTGTTCTTAGGGTATGTATTGTAATTCTAATACCCCCCACAACTCACCCACGTGGTAGAACTCAATTTTATAGATGTGGAAAGATTCGATGAAAACTTTACCTTCATATCCTTCCGAAAAATGACAATTTTTCGGAAAAATAAGAGTTATTGCGCCTCTGATTTTTTTATGTGTTCTTCAGGCTATGGATTGTCATTTTAAAACTCCCTGAACCAACCCACGGAATAAAACCAAAATTCTCTAGAGCTGGAAAGATTCGATAAATATTTCCCCTTCTTATCCATCGGAAAGAATGAACATTTTTCGGAAAAGTCGATGTTATTGCTCCTCTGATTTTTTCAGGCGATTCTCAGGTCATGCATTATCGATCTAATACCCCCCTCCCCCCCATTAACCATGTAGGAAGTCTGAAATTTATTGAGCTGGAAGGATTTGATGGATATTTTCCCGTGGTATCCTTCTCAGAAAGTACAATTTTTTGGAAAAATCGAATTTATTGCTTCTCTGATTTTTTGACGGGGCTCTCAGACAATGTGTTTTCGTTCTAATACCCCCGCCCGAACCCACCCACGCCGTAAAACTCAATTCTCTCAATTCTAAAAACAATTAATCAGGAAACTCCCTCGAAAAGTCAGGAGGGTTTCTGTAAAATTTTATTTTTGAATTTTTTGTTATTGTTTTACATTCAATGTATTTTGCTTCTTTTACTGTTTTCATGAGAATATGTTTTTTATTAAGATACATTTGTTATGTTTCTTAATAATCTATCATACCTTTATAGACATTATCAGTCCTATGTCTGTTGGAATAATTTTTATGTCGCGCAACAAGTCCATTCAAATCGATTTTGGAGATCGATAGTGAGACCAGATGGATCTGTTGGCATAGTTAATGTTTCTGTTTTTTCGGCTGCTTTGGAGATGCAATATTTAAGGAATTTTGCGTATTAATCGCAAGTGTTGACGATCCGCAGGGACTTTTCGCCTCAAACAAGAAACAACAATAAGGAAATAATAATGTAAAGGCCAAAGTGATGGTTTCAATTCTATAGAATTAGAATCTGTTTTTATTCAATTACTTTTTAGAAAAAGTCCGATTTGCCTTGTGGAAAATTCAAAAGGCTGAGTTAGTGTACATGTTATTATGAATTTGAGTTGAAATTCAATGTGCGTTTTGTGCTGAACTTTAAAAATCCTATAATTAATTTGTATTCCACATACACAATAATAGAAAATAAGTCATTGCACGCATATTAATCTCATTTTTCAGCATCAGAAACAACTATCTACTTCACAAGATCATTAAATGAGGTAAAATATATTTATTGGATACAAATAGTGGATGCATTTATACCAATGAAGCATTTCACTACATGAAGAAAACATTGTGTTTACATAATTATGTATTTAGGTAGTTGATGGAAATCTTCCATTTGATTATTATTACATGGGAGCGCAGGGCACTAATTGCTGATAGCACTGCAATAATACCTACTGTACTATACCCTAAAATTTAACTATCTCCCATAACATAAGGCCAGTCTTTACCATAAAGGCATACACTGATTTATAGGAGGTGTCATAAAAGTCTTCTGGTTCGAGAAAATAATCCCCCGAGTATTCGCTTCTGAGGCACGCTAGTGCGTCACATTCACAAAGTATGTGATGAACTGTAACTAGAATAGAATCACACTTCCGATAAAGAGAGTTGTCTCCAATCCTCATGTTAGTCATATGTTTTCTCAATCGGCAGTATCCTTTAAGCATCCCTACTACGATAATAATCTGCCTTCATTCCATGTGCAAGAGTTCATTAGTCCTCTTGATACATGTACCAGATATGAAATTCTTAGATTGCAATACTCGTTTAGTTTCATCTCAATATCTCGCATTCTCTTCCGAGAGCAATTTAACAAGGGTTCCTGTGCTGTGAAGCTCTTATCTTAGCCAGTGCATCTGCTTTATCATTACCTGCAATATCCTCATGGCCGGGAACCCAGATCAGATTGACCCAATTTTTATCGGCAACCTTAAGAAGATCTTGGAGGCAACTCTAGACTAGTCTGGAAGTAAACTCTTCCGATATGGTGTGCTGGCCTTTATGAGCTCGCTTCAAAATTTCCTCCAGGCAAGTGTTACGAGCTGACAATTACCCCCACTCTACGTCTCATTAGCATATATAAAGGGCCGCCTCTCTGAGGAGCTTAGTTCTATACCTGTACTCATAAACGCAAATCTCATTGAGTATTTTTACACTTAAAATTTTGGCGATCCTGCCAGGATTGCTCTTTCGATTCCTGTATCCACGGATACAATAGAGAAATCCTATAAAAGCAATTCTTGTGACGAATCCTGAAAAGGACTTCTACGGAATTCATTTAAGACGAGAAGGGAAGGACTTTTGAGAAATTCACTTGAACTCCGGATCTACCTACGGGTGACCCGACAACCCGAAAAGTACGAAAAAGTTAGCTGAAAATAGTTGGTGAATTGAGTAGCGGCTATACAACGTGAAACCACTGTTTTTCCGAAATTCAAAAATTAGAAGAGGCCTGCAATCAGGCGGAAGACGCATCTGCGTAACAACGCTTGGAAAACCGACGACCAGTCATCGGCCAACGCCCAAATCCAGGTTAACAACAAGGAACACCGCGGACTCCCAGCTGCCAATCAGAGAGGATCAAGCCATCCAGCGAATTTAGGAAAAGTAAGCATTTAAATAAAAAACAAATAACAAATCTTATCGAATTGCAAAGAGAATAAGTCCTCCTTGATGTCTAAGGAAGGAGACTAACGTGAAATAAAAGTTAATTTCACGTTAGGCGAGGCGATGTTTTGGAATTGCGGTAAGGTATACTCCTGGTGCTCCAGAGCACTGCCTTTCCTCAACAATAATAAGAACCATTACTTTGGAATAAGGGAAATCGTAATAGACGATATCCTTGCATTTCACTGTATTAAAAGACTATACGTCCAAAGCAAACGATAACCTCGCGTATAAGATAACAGGAGCGAGAACGATATTTTACGCTGGCATACGAAAGTATCGATATAACTACGGTGTAACTTACGCGATTGACGATACTGACGAGACTTCTGATTCATCACACGACCTGATTTCTTTATTCCTTACGGCAATGACCTCCCTCGACAACACTCAACGTACATCGAGAGCACAATCTCCAACGCACACAGCGCCGGATTCTTTATTAACTCTGGATCCCATTCAGCAATTGCGCTTGGAAATGCAAGCGCTGAGATTCGAGAATTCCAGAACGAAGGAAGAACTCGCCACGCTTAACGATGAAAATCGCAACAGGAGACGGAAAATTAAACAAGTTGCAAAAAGTACAGCACTTATAGACGACGATTCGGATCCTGACGCTAAAAAACTGAAGTCCCTACGCGACGAATAAGACAACAGCTCCCACGATCCACCGAGCTTCCGATATTAGAAATCAGACAGCCAATCTCTCAGCAAACTGCACTTACGAATCCACTACTAGGAAGAGGTATGTCAACGGAACGACCCAATGAGCTGCCCACTAGAACAGCTCCTATAATCACTCCCCTAGAACCAGCCAAGTATACGATTAGAATGATTAAAATCCTTAATGAAGCTAACGATGCCGGTATCCACGAAAGGATAGAAAGCGTGAAAAGAGCTCGTTTACGCTGTGCCAATCAAGACTTTCTTCTCGATTTTGAAATAGCTGAAAAAATGAGAGAACACGCCGAACAAGCTATACGACACATCTCAATAGGAAGTTACGAAGAATTATAGACAGGGAGGAAACACGGGTCAATCTTTCAGCCTTCTTTTCAGAGATGCCTATAAGGACCTTGTGTTGCGGTGAGCGGTACAAGTGCCTAGACAACCTACTAAATTCTAACCCCGACCAATAACAACTAGACCTTCAGCAAATACCACACCCCAAAAGGCGAGAGTACCAAACTCGAATATCCCACTAAGCGAAAGATTAAAGATGTCCTGATACCCCACAATTTTCAACTCAGACAGTTCCAAAAAAGACCACCGGAAGTAAAAACTATTCAGGAACATCAGGAACATCAGGAACCCCAAGAATAATGTTTACAAAGGGAGGAGATGACAACAGAGGAAATCCAGGAGCACATAAATTACGAGGACCAAGCAGAATATCTAAATTATCCGGAAAATTACAATCAATACATGGAAGAAGAAGAAGCGACGGATCAATATACAAATTATTAGTAGATAGCAGAGCAGCAATCAACATAATTAAGAGAAATCATTTACAGCCCGAACAAGAAACCTTCAAGTTTCATAAAAAATTCTCAATAGGAGACGATCACCACGAAACTACGGAATCCACTCATCTGCAGTATTTTGGAAGAAAACAACTATTCCACATAGTAGAAGAAAACTTACAATTATTAGAAGATGGAATAATAGGATTGCCATTCTCCCAAAAATACCCCAGATATGCTATTACAAAAACTGATTTGATAATCGACAAATGGAAACTAGCATTACATTTCGAGGGAGACTACCTACCAGGAAACTCAACAAAAATCTGTAAAATCAACGTACCCGACGAAGAAAATCAAGTAATTCGGGTAGAAGATCAAAAAGAAATTCCCGATGGACTAACACAATATACAATAATAAGGTAGAAATACCATATTATAACTATTCCCAGAAACACATCAAAATATCAGTGGAAATTAAATTCAGCAGAATTACGTCTATAGGATCACGAGACGCTGATTTTGCCCAAAAAGGGGTGATTACCCACCAAACTACTCCAAAAGACTGAAAAAACTTCAAAATCGCCTGAAACTAAAACATATCGAACCAAAAATTAGAGAACGGATAAAAGAAATCGTGACTCAATACTCAGAAGTCTTTACTTTAGATCGAGACCAACTACAAATCTAACTGAACATGAAATAATCCTGAAATCAGGAAAAATTATTATCAACTTAAGATCCCATAAACTATCCGAGAAACACAAGGAATTCGCACGCAACCAAACAAGTGAGATACTGAAAAAATGTATAATAAGAGAGTCCCAATCACCTATCAACTCCCCACTATGGATAGTCCCTAAAAATAGAGGAAAACTTAGAATGGTAGTAGATTATCGTCAGATTAATAAAGACACCGACCAGGATGCATACCCTCTCCCGGTAATAGACGATATCCTCGACCAGTTAGAAAATGCAAAGTTTTTCTCAGCCTTCGACCCAAGTGCAGGATTCCACCAAATCCCCATGAAGGAAGAGTGCGAAAAATATACAGCATTCTCTACTAGACAAGGGCATTTTGAATATAATAGGATGCCATTTGGTCTAAAAAACGCACCCGCTACCTTCCAACGTATGATGGACAATGCGCTCATAGGACTAATTGGGAAAGAATGTTTCGTTTACATTGACGATATTGTAATATTCGGTGATATTTAGTGACTGTCCTGGAAAGAGTAAAACAATTAGGCTTGAAATTAGAACCATCAAAATGCGAGTACCTATGTCCAGAATTAGAATACCTAGGCCACCAGATCACCGCAGGAGTTATGCCAAACCCTATTAAGATCAAGGCAATCCAGGAATTAAAGCAGCTGAAAACACCTAAAGACGTTCAATCATTTCATCTATAACTAGACCACTCACCAGGCTTACTCAAAAGAAAACAATTTTTGATTGGACTGGAATTTTTGATTCACTCTAACAACCGAAGCATCGAATCAAGGATTAGGCGTAGTGCTATCCCAGGCCGGACATCCTTGCTTATTTATTAGCAGAACCCTTAATAAAGCAGAAGAAAATTACAGCACCTCGGAAAAAGAACTTTTAGCTATAGTATGGGCAATGAAATGGTTACGTCAATACTTGCTAGGAAACAAGTTCAAGCTTGAGGAATATAAGTACGAAATAAAATATTTTGAAGGAAAGGAGAACAAAGTAGCGGACTGCTTATCCAGACTATTCCCAATCTACACCAGCGATATTCTACAACAAGCGCTAGACCGAATAGATTTAACTACCGACGATGAGCTATCAGATACCGAAATTTTGTTTACAGCTGTTAAACGCCCCACTATCATCAAGTACGAAATACTACCAAAAAAAATTTAAATCCCAGTCAGAAGAATGTGTGAATCAGTAGAAAGTAACGACGATCCCAATAATTCATCTGAATCCAAAACACCTCAACAAAATGAACTTTACAACGATTTCATGACATGGCGATTGATCCCAACGCAAGGAAAATTAAAAGCAAAACCCAACGTCGTCGGAAAGCTCTGGAAAGTAATAAACAAAGAAGACATGCCAAAATATAATGAAGAGGATTGGTTACGGAAACTAGGCAGGTTCATCGATGAAACTATCTGCAAAAAACTAACATTGATAAGATTTATATTTGGTGACCTACTATTTACACCAATAGAAAAGGAATTGATACAGGAAATGATGGAATACCTATCTAACTTGTATCCCCACTTAGGATTTCACGTATGCTTTAACAATACCCGAGAATTAACGAAAGAAAAAAAAATTATTATTATTAAAGAAGCCCATGCGGAATATCTTGGGAAAAGAATACCATTGAAAAGGCGAAGAAAATAAGACAATGGATAGGTATGGATTAAGACATTAACAAGTACGTCCAAACATGCCCCATCTGTCGACTCCAAAAAACCACAAGAATCAAGAACCAAGCTGAGGGAATTATACCAGACATTCCTCTGAAATCCAATGAAAAAATAGCCCTAGATATATACGGCCCATTACCCTAAACAGTAAAAGGTAACAAGATAGATTAACCCGCAACACTGTGTTAATCCCGATGGCTAACGAGAAAACTAGTTCAATAATAGAAGGGGTGCTCGATCACAACATCTACATCTTCGGAGCACCCAAAACAATCCTTGCAGACCAGGGACAAAATTTTCTATCACAAATGATGCAACAGTTTGAAGAAGCATTACAAATCACTCATGTAAAAACAACAGCATTTCATCCGCAGTCCAACTGAAACATCGAAAGAGGGCACTCCACCCTAGGCAACCGAATCAAAACAAGCATCTCAGAAAGAAACAATGAATGGGATGACAATTCGGAATTTTTTAACTTTGCAATAAACACAATAAAGAACCAAGCAACAGGATTTTCACCCTTTGAACTTATGTTTGGAGGAGAAGCTAACATACCATCATCGGTAGCGTGTTTACCAAAACTGACGTTTCCGGAACTAGTGAGAAAGTGGAAAAAGAAACACGAAGAAAACCTACGAAGGGCTAGAGGAAGAATGGAAATAGAAACAGAAAAAACGAAGAAAAGACTCGACGAAAATATCACTCACAAACACCCCCTATACAAACCAGGAACCAGTCTAACAAACTAAACATGTCTTGGAAAGGCCCTTTCGAAGTTATTGACTACTTAGACAATAATAATTTACGAATAAGAAATAAGGACAAAATTATCCGAATTCATATAAATCAGACAATTTACTATTTCACAGACGATAATGACACCCTTCTGGACCTTCCTTCTGGCCCTAGCACCGATCATCAGTGCTAACTACACCCTCGAGAAAATGCAAGGAAACATCTAGATCGAGGAAATCTCTTAAGTACACTTGTTTCATGAAAAGTGAAAAATGGTTACAGCGATCAATATGACATCCACCGAAAACCGAATTAAAGCCATCGACACCACCATTACTATGGCAGGACTAGCATGTAACAAGAAATGCACACCTTATTATGAAGTCCAATTGGTTAGGAGCCGCTACAATAGACTAGCTAGTGAAAACAGTATCCTACACAAGTTATTAGGCAAACAACGTCAAAAAAGAGGATCAGCGAATTTTGTGGGTTGTATATCCAAAACTCTGTTCGGAACATTGAGCAAATTCCACATGAAAAAAATTAAAACCGAATTTGACACAATATATAGAGATAACAAAAACATAGCTAGCATCTTGTCAAATAACACAAAAATACTTAAATTAATCTTAGACTCCTCCTCAACGGACCACAAATGGATAGCTGCCCAGGAGAATACCGATAGGCAGTTTTTAAGAAACATCACTTTCGGACTGAATGCTGCAACAAAGAATAGTTTTGTCAACTCAAAATTAGTATTAGCAGCAATGCTATTAGATGAAACAAACGAGAATATTGAAACAGCGATCAACGCCATGAACGATGGAAAGCACGGGATAGTACATCTCCAAATTTTAACATCTAAGATGTTGAAAGAAACCATTAGAGAATTTGAGTCAACTCAACGTACGCGCTACCATTTTGACAATGGAGAAGAAAACTACCAGCACATTATTGACATCAGTACCCTCTCCGTAGGAATAATCCGAAGCCTATTTACATACATACTGGAGATACCGGTATTTGAGAAAGAAGAAGGTTCCTTTCAAAGAATAGTCCCTATTTCGATACAAGTAAATAAAGTCCACATATCAATAGTCCCCGACTGCAAGATGATCATTAAATACCGAGACTCTTACGTGCCAACCGACAGGCAGACCATTGACAAATGTAAACAAATAGATGTATATAGAATATGTAGAAGAAACCAACCTAATGTCAAGTTAATAGATAGCGAATCTTGCGAAGCCAGTTTACTTAAAAGATACTCAGAAAACCAAAGGTTATCAGTCACCTTACCTGCTACACAAGGAAACTTTCATACCTATAATAAATGGTTATATTATAGTCCCCTCCAAACCTTTAGACTTAGAAATAAGTTGCGACGTTTCAGCCAAAACAGATGAAATTTCCGAACCCCAAAAATTTACAGGATTTGGATGCGAAGTGTACAACTTCCAAAACAAATATCACTCGAAGAACTTAAGCAAGCCAGAATTAGACTAGACGACACCAAAAATATCTTACATACTATTGCCACCCACAGAAGGCTCAGTACTGGGAAAGAAACTAGTTTAGAATGGTTACAATATTCAGGTTACGCCGCTTTAGGACTAGGAACTCCGTACACTTCAAGTAAATTAGGTATCCTCGGTTGCATAAAGGGATGCTTTCCGAAAACAATCAAATTGTTCAGTCCAACTACAAAACAGGCAGCATAGTTCAAAAAAACAAACCTTTAAAGATAAAAAACAAAACTTAGAGACTAAGTTCAGTCTAAAAAGGGGGTTGTTACGAGCTGACAATTACCCCTATTCTACGTCTAATAAGCATATATAAAGCGACGCCTCTCTGAGAAGTTTAGTTCTATACCTGTACTCATAAATGCAAATAAATCCATCCATCATTCCATTCTCCCCTTGTAGGGGAGATGACCTCAAAGCGTTTCATTGAGGATAATTTCCTCAACATAACATCAGTTTCCATAGCGAGGATATCACTCTCGCAAAGCATGCGCTCACTGATATCATGTGGATCTTTTACGTCAATATCACTGAAGTTGATCCCTACTAGGTGTCTATAGACATCAGCTGCCACAAACTTCCTTACAAAAAGGTGCAATTGTGGGATCCAAAATTCCCTAAAGAGCTGATGTTGGTGTTGTTTTCATAGTACTAGTGAGCGCCAATCAGAAAACCCTTTGAAGGCTTACTAGTTTTTCAATAGTACTGATTGGTTCATCCTTTGACAATCATATCGTTGCTACATATGCTATTATGGGTCTGATTATCATTCTATATAAACAGTAAGTAATCCTGAGTTTTAATCCCCAGCTTTTCGCTCTTGCGCATCTACATACCTGAAAATCAATCTTAGCCTCTTGACCATTGCGTCAACGTGGAGTTTACAGATTAATTTAGAACCAAATATTACCCCTAAATACTTCGCTGATTTGTAAAATTCTACTTCCCTACCGTAAACTTGAGATTTCTGAAGCCAGGAAGCTTCCTTTTTCTGGTAAGATGCCTGATTTCTGTCTCGTCCGGGTTAAAGGACATGCAACGGTCCCTGCACCATTGTTCTACTATGGTTAGTGCTGACTGCATAAGTTCCGCTAAGGTGCCCTCATGCTTCTCTGTTACTAGGTCATCTACAAAGCCTTGAGTGTAAAAACCGGATTCGTTTAAAACACGAATCATTCCATTAATGAAAAGCCCCCATTTGGTGGATGAAAGATGCTCCTGTAGGCAACCCCTTGAAACTTAGGCCTTTACTTCGTTACTATGTAGCGAAGTACGTAATGTCCTGCTTTTCAACATGGTGCATTACCCGGTTTACCTTGTCATTAGGCAAAGCAAAAAATAGGTTCTTTGGAAATAGGCTTTTTAAAACTTGGGTTCCTTTAAGGTCTAAATGGAGTCTCCTCCAGTATTATTTAGACGGTTGCACCGCCACGCCATGCCGCCCGCCAACTTGCTTCAAAACCACGCCGTCGCTGAATCGAAATCGGTGCCGTGGGCGCGGCGGCGTATCGGCGCGCCGACGTAATCGTAGGTATATTAACATGGTGCAATCTTTGATGGTACCAGATTTCTTTTCGCCGAGTAATACGGTGGCTTTTGATTGGATGCGGAAATTCCTGCGACCAATTAGGAGGCACTTATGAAATCTAATTCCGGTGTCGACCACTGGAAGCCAGTGCTCTCAATGAAGCTCCCCAACCCCACTGAACATGTGTCGCACCAGCAGTCTCATTGGATGTTGATCGTGCGTTTATTTCAAATGATTAAATATGCAAATCAATATTGTACAACATATAAATCAAAATGTTATCTGAAAAAGTGCCTATAACGAAAGGTACACTAGCTCCACTAAACCCTTTTTTAGATAATTGCGGGATTGTGAGAGTTGGTGATCTATCTCCATTGAATTCTGCTCCCTTTTTGATAGCAAGGCCACTTATTGCTGTTGCAGATCCAGACTTGACGCACCCACCAAAGAATCGAGTTTCCAGATGGCAATTGGTTCAACTCTTGCAGGAGCACTTTTGGAAGAGATTGGGCCTAGAATACGTGTCCAAACTTCAATAACGTGTCGAATGGAATAGTCTGTATCCTAAAATTGAAAAAAATACTCTTGTTTTGATCAAAGAAAAAGACCTTCCTGCACTGAGATGAAAATTCGGGAGAATTGTTGAGCTTCATCTAGGAAATGATGGTATTTTCCGCGCTGCTACCATCGAAACAAGTACAGGCACATCACGACGTGCACTTGCAGCTGTGTGTCCTTTGCCTAACGATTACGAACTGTTTTGAAAAAGTTATTTCTCTCCCTCATTTTATTCTTTTTATAAAGCTTCGTTAGTCTATTCGCTGAAGAGGTGACTTTAACTCTCCTAAAAATAGTAGTTTGAATATGTTTCAGAATCATTCAAATGTTGCTTATAATGGATTTATTGTGTTGATTGCATGC
>CAKNYM010052431.1:352936-365238 GCA_932195095.1 Andricus curvator
CCTATTGTGTGATTTAGAATCCATAAGCGCTTTTAGCGCTCCCTCATGTACTTTTTGTAACGACCAGAATGGTGAATACATTGTTAGAGCAAGCAAGCAAAATTCGCGAAATTCAAAACAGCTAAACGAGAACTCCAACACATTTTTTTAAATAAAATTAGTGTGGAGACTATATTAAACTCAATTTGAAACACTTTAAAATCCGGAACTTTGAATTAAAAATATTCATTTTCAACGAAATAGATTAATTTCCAACCACGGAGTTGAATTCCAAATAAAAAAGACTAATTTTCGAGCAAGAAGATTAATTTTGCACTGACATTTTTTTTTTTTTTTAATTAATTTTCAACTGAAAATTTTGCAACTCAATTTTTGTTATGAATTGATATTTTGTAGCTGAAACTTAATGTTTTTGTTCAAACATATTTTTTGTACATTTCCAGAAAATTCTATATTATGCACAAATTTTCTTTGGAATTCATACTTTTGCATGATTCATCACTAGCAAAATATGTACCTCAAAAAAATTTGTCATAATAAGAAATTTTTTTGGAATTTTTACCTAAAACAATATGATTTTAAAAATTAAAAAAAAAGAACGCAAAATAGAGAAAAGCGTCAAGGGATTTATTTTCAGATTTTGGAAAAAAAACAACTTAACTCTTCTGTCTTTATTCTCCTTGTCTGGTCTCGATTTTGTAAAAAAAATGAATTTTTGCTCTTCGAAATAATTGAACTGATTATAATTACTATATTAACATATTAAAAGTGCACATTATCAAATGGCAGGAATCTTCGAAGACGAAAATCGAAATAATTGAGGCAGCTTTTCCAGATAAGTATCTTGAGTACTATTAATTTTGAAGATAAAAGAAACCGTGGAACCGTTGAAAATTCAAAAGTTAAACGAAAATAATTATATTTATATACAATTCTGGTGATGGATTTTTCTCTAAAAAACCTATACCTTTTCAATTCAAATGTTTTGATTATTTTAATTCTAATATTCCAAGCAAAAAAAATTAAATATATACACACAACGCTCCTGAAGCCTGGTGACCTCAGAATAAAACACCAACCGATTGAGACTCTCGGTTTCCATTCTCTGTCCTCACCTCCCCCCCCCCCCCCCACACACACACAGTAACAGAAGTTTTGGTGACTCTGACGTTACAACTAGACTCTCCACCAGACGACGAATTACTACTTAACTTGGACATGATTTCGACTCGCAAAACAAATTTCGCGCATGAAGGTGGTAGTTGGGTGTAAAATCGAAAAAATGAATAATGCAAACAATAAAATATCCTCGGAATGGACTGAAACTTTGATTGACGAAATGCATACACACGGTAAACGTCAAGGTCGAGTTTTAAAAGGCGGTTTTGAAATATGGCCAGGATCTTCACGAACGTTTTGCAAATTTAATACAGGATAGAGACTGAGTTTATAATTACTCACTCGAGTTTGCAAAATGTTTTGAATTTTCGTGGAACAATGGGGGGCCGATTTTGCAAATTAATTTTTTTAAACAATTTGCCGACCCGAGCACGTTTTGCAAAATTTTATTTTATGTTCAACATATGAAAAAACAAAGATACCATTTTTGTGATGACCTTCGAAATTTGTGTTAATTGATTAGCTTTTTCCACTGGTTTATTGATCCTGCATTGAAAGTTTCCAACAGAAAGCCAGAATAAGAACAAAACAAATACGTTACAGATATTTTTCAGAAACGCTATAATAAATCGAGAAAGAAACGGTGGCGCGAAATTTCGAATGTGATTATATAATTGAATTTGTGTCCTTGCTAAATATTTTTATTTACTACAAATAAATTTAACATTTTTTTAAATAGTTTTTCAGTTTTCGTCAATGGCTGTATGCAACATCATCCTCATATTATGTTGACCAATGACGTGGACGGTCGATCTTCGTTATGTCGACCTGTTGGCAAGCGGAAACCAGTATTATTTTAGATATTATTCTAAACCACAGAAATATTTTTAATTGAAAACTTATACCAAGTAGGTATTAGTCTTCACCAGTGGTGCAAAACAGACATGCGTACAGTGAAGTCAATAAGTAAACTGTATAGTTACATTTATGGTAACTTTTTAGGATTCTGTAATCGCGGGCAGAAGCTTTTATAGTTTCGGTTGGGTGTCCATCCGCCCGTCGTACTTTTCTCCAGGAGGAAAAATGAGGGAAGGGACTATAGGGGTAATGTGCGTGGGTGTGGGAAAAACTATGGTTAATGAGGGGTAGAGAAGTAGGGGAACTGTTTGGCAGTGTGCGTGAGATAGTTAGGGCAAGTGAGATGAGGGTTAGCAGGATAGTGTAAGTGAGTAGGGAAGGGGAATTGAGGTTTCGGGGAGGGAAGTAGGGCAAGAAGAGTGTAATTTGGTGAAGTGTAAAGAAGGGAAAAGAGAGGAGGTGAAAGTTATGAAGCGATTGGTGAAGTGAGGGAAGGGCAACATAGGGCTGGAGAGAGGAACGTAGGGAGTAAGGGTGGAAAGTATGGGAGGGAGGGGTTTAAACTACTGAATCAACGGCTTACTAGCCAAAGAAATCCTTTTTTGTAGTTACGCGGCGCAATCTTTGACTAATTTTTATACTCTTCACACACAACTTGCGAGTCGATTGTATTTTAGTTTTCAAATTACCGGCTGGACGAGGATGCGTACTTGCCTACTTCTTATGAATTGGGACGAATCCATGATCATCAGTAGAGTCATAGAGACCAATATAAAGTTTTCCTCGCTGTAGCACATAACCTGACACAGGGTCTACTGTTTTACCTGAAACAGTGAGAAAAATATAGTCATTTAAAATCTTAAAGCCTAAATATATCTTTAACTTAAAACTAATAAATTGTACTATACATCATGAGTCTGCTAATAATTGACCAACATATTAAATACTATTTTTTCAATTAATCCAACAAATTTTCATTACTTCAAAACATTATCTGTATTAAAAATCAAATATGTTAATATTAACATGTTCCTCTGTAAGCACTTTACTTCGCGTGTATCAAAAATATCGTATAAATAAGCCAAGGGTGAATTTAGAGGAAGGTTTCCTTTTCCGCTTGAGAAGCTAAGAAACAAAATTCTGTTTTACAGCTAGGAGATCGTGAAGGGGGCACTAATATGGGCCCCCTCTAGATCCGCCCATATGGAGCACTCCATAATTAGAAGAAAAGAAAAGAAGGCGTTTTACTCAAAATGCTCTAATATAAGAAAAAAATTATATGCTAATTTTCAAGTTACGTCTTTCCCTGCAATGATGCGTTTTAGATCCTGGATAAACTTCTTTGAATGTACACAAAAGTGCAAAATTGTGTGCGCTGAGCATGTTGTCATCCGTAGTAGGAAAGATTGGATCCGGCTCTGCAAGACAAATATAGTTACTAGATATTTAAAAACTCAAATCCATTTACTTAAAAATACTCAATTGTACTAAATTGTGAGTCTAATGATAATTGTATAATTATATTGGATATTTTATTTTGAATGCCAAGAGTTCTGTATCAGGTGAAAAAAGTTATTCAATGTTATTCAATGTATTATGTTTCTACGAAAAGTAGGTAATATTGTCTGAAAGATGAATTCTCTAAAAAAGGGAAACAGAGAAAAATTGTCATTCAATTTTAGTTTTTCATGTGTTACGTTAGATTCTGCCCCCCTCCCCACTCCAGTGTGACGTAGCTTATGAACAGCCCCATTTCTGAATTATAAAATAAAATGTTGTACATACATATAATTTTGACTTGAACAGGGAATTTCCCTAAAGAATTATAATTTTCACTTTGGAATCGGAAATTGCCGTAAAGAATTACAATTCATAGTTTAGGTCAAAGGATTTTCGTACAAAATTATTATTTGTCATGGAACAGAATATTTTTGACATAGACCGGGAATTTCAGAAAATAATTTTAATTCTGGCTTAGAAGGAAGCAGTCAAACGAAAATCCTTCTTCAAATTGAGAATTATAATTCTTTCACAAAATTATATGTTCCAAATCAGAATTGTAATTCTTATGACCACAAATTACCTTTTTCGCGCAAGATTTGATCTAATTTGTTGGAAATACATTTTTTGTATTGAAAGTTGATCTTTTTAGTTCAAAATTCAACTATTCTGTTGAAAATGAAATGTATTTTGACTTGCAATCTTAAGGAGCTTTGAGATGATTATGGGCTGTAAAGTCTGATATTTTAATATTTTTAATTATTTTTGATTGATTACACAGGACCACAAAAAAAAATAAGTGGACGGTTCCTCAAGCCAGACCAAGTGGATTATATATTTTTTGGGTCGCTGAAACCGAATATGAAACCTGTTTTGCCCCATCACGTCAGCGTTTTTTTCTAACCTCAAAAAACAGCTTGAAACTATAAAGCCCAACAATATGAACCCTTAAGCCATATAACCCTATACCTTCAAAACTCAATAACCTTGAGATCGATAACCTATAACCCTAAAAACCATAGCCTGATGGACGTGTGTGTGTGATGGACGTGTGAAATTATAAAGCTAAAACTCTCGGAGATTGAGGTTTGAAATTTGCGTGTAAGTGTTTTCGTTTTTTTTGCTGCATATTGGGTTTTGTAGTTTATTGGTTATAGGTTATATCGATCTCAAAGTTATTGAGCTTTGAAGGTATAGGGTTATATGGCTTAAGGGTTGATATTGTTGGGTTTTAAAGTTTCAAGCTGTTTTTTAGGTTAGAAAAAAACGCTGACGTGATAGGGCAGAACAGGTTTCGGATCCAGTTTCAGCGACCCAAAAAACATATAATACACTTGGTTTGGTTTGAGGAACCCTCCACCCATTTTTTTGTGGTCCTGTGTTATCTACCCGTTCGGGAATCACCAGATTAGTTTCCGTTTTCACGCTTGATCCAGGCCGGGGGCCCCCAGCCTGGTACGATCTTATTGTATTTTTTCGTGGTTTTAGCTCAAGCCCAGCTAAAGGGCAGTGCTCTTCGTTCTGGTATCCTGTCGTCGCGTCGATAATAGGATTGGTTACCGTTATCGCACTTATTCAATATGAATGAATGTGTAAATCAATTGCTCACAACGAATAATAATTGCAAAGTGCATACAAATATTAGGAATTATTTTCTATTAATATTTGTGACAAAAATGGTGCTTCTCTCTTCAAATTTAAAATCGATCATCTATTTTTAAGGAGTATAATAAAATCATTGTTTTAACTTTCACTTCATGAATGTATTTCGTGATCAAAGAATTATTCTCAATAACTTGACAGTTAATATTAGTAGCAAACAATTGATTAGGACATTGAATCATTTTGAATAAGCGCGCCAGCGGTATTCAATCCGGTTGTCGACGCGGCGCGGGCCGAACACGTCCGAACTGACCCGAACATCGAGAACATTTTCGGAGCGACAACCGAGTTTTATACCATAAATTATTGTTTCATCAACTAGACCGATTTCAAAAATTCATTAACAATAATTGTATGTACTTTGTATTTAAAATGTTCATGTAACGCCAGTAAATGTGTTTTTGAATAACCAAAGCGTATTTATATGTATATCATGTGATGATAAATATTCGAACAGAACCAAAAATGTTTGCATCAAATTGTGAATCCATTCTGCGTAACATGAAGATAAACATAGTAATGGCATTGATATGGTTAAAAAATTAAGAGAATTCAGGTTAAAAGAATTTATAATAATTTGTAAGAGATTCGAATGATTTTATGTATCTTTTATATCCCGACGAAATAAATTTCATGTTGTCGTAAACTCATTTAATTTCACTCAAAAATTAATATGCTCAGTGATTTAATGTGAAAATTTAATTTATTAAATTTATTTTAGGTGAAAGTGGTCAAAAATAGACGTTTCAGATTTCTAATTACCTCCGTTAATAGCACCCACTTTATATACCTGTCCTTTAATGTTCACTTCCTTAGGTAACGGTGGATCCGCTGATTCTGTAAAAAAAACATAGGGATTTTAATTATAAATAAATATTTTCGACGCACTCCAAAAATTCGTTATTGGTCCAAATCAGTGACACAATTAAAGAATTTTGAGACTAATATTTTTTACGTCATTCGAGAATTATTTTCAAAAATTTAATTTCTTTAAACAATTTTTTCCACTGTGAATCTCGAAAAGTTTCTATTTTCTGTAATGAATAATAAAGTTAATAAATGATAGAAATGATTTTTTTTCTAATGGCCAGTTTGCAATTATTTAAATAATTTTCATTTTTTGAAACAATTTTCCCCCTGTAAATCTTGAAGTTGCAGGTAATGACCATGTCTTATCCTGTTCTTGAGAGGGCTATTTCGCCCTAGAGACTTTTGCGCAATAAATAAATAACATAAATGAAAGTTAGTACTTTGTGGAATTGATGGCGCAGCTAATGTTCGTTGAGTGATACTTTTTTAAGACAGTTTTCAATTATTTAATATTCATTAACTAACAAATTGGTATTATAAACAAAATTTTAGGACAAATGATTTTATAACAATTGGTAAGACACTATTTTCTCTAAATACATAATAACGCCGAAGATGCACAAGACACGTATAGAGGCCTCACAGACCAGTCCCTATATCCCCTATTGTACCCTATATTCAATGAAGGTCCCTAAAGTACCCTTTTTTCAAGATATATGGTACCCTTTTTGCAGCCCATCATGGAACTTAAAAAAAATTTATAAGATCAAAGCTTCCAAGAGTCAGGCATTTTGAAAAAATATCAAAAATCAAGACATTTCTGTAAGAAGTATCTGTAAAAATAATCAGGACTGCCATACAGTCAATATTAGTCAATTTTTTTCTAAAATCACTTTTTACTTACTTTTTAAAGATAATAGTCACTTTTCTTTCAATAAATAACTCACTATCAATTCATCACTATCATCACTATTCAATTCAGTAGATGTCAATATTCTGAAGGGATTTTTAAAATTTTAGAGTATTTTTAAAAATTCTCAAGAATTTTCAAGAGCTTTTAAAAGTTTCAAGGAATTTGAAACATTTTAGGTTACTTAAAAAAATTACAAAGGGGGCGATTTGAAACGATATCAAAGGATTTAAAATATAATTGTAATACAAACGATTCCCAGAATTTTTTTATTTATTTCAATAGTTTGAAGGAATTTTAAAGACTTTGAAATATTTTAGGGTATTTCAAAAGATTCCAAGGTATTTCCAATAGATTTGAATAATTTCAAGGGATTTCCAAGGGTTTTAATAATTTTAAAGGATTTTGATATATCTTAATGGATTTCATCAAAGAATTTATTCACAAAAAGTGAGGCATTTCGTAGGGTTTCAAAAATTTGAAGACATTTTCAAATATATTTTGCAATTCATTTGGAAGTATCCCTGAATTCTTATTAATTTATCCTGAATTCTTTTGAATTCTTCTAAATTCACTCAAATGGATTTTTAAAAAGTGTATGTTTAATTCATCTTGAAGTCTTTAAAACTCATCTTAAATTCTTAGGCATTTCATCAAACTTTTTTAAATTCTCTTTAATTTTTCTAAACTTATTTCAAGATGCAAACTTACTCAATTCAATGCATTTTTTCATATGTTTGAATTATTTTAAATTCACTTGTTTCTTTTTCTTCAAATTCAGTTTGTTTTTTTATGCATTTCATCGAATTCTTCTCATTTCCTATAAATTCCTCTATATTCACTCAAATTTTGTTGTAATCAATGGAATCTTTTCGATTTGTAGAATTTTTTCCAAATTCATTTGAATTCTTTTGAATTTAACTTGAATTGTTTTGTAGTCATTAGTCACTCCTTTGGTTATCAATTAGTATAATTTCAAAGATTTAAAATTTTTTTTTGATTCATGAATTCTTTTACATTCTTGGGAATTCTCTTTATTTATTTTTTAAAATTTACTTGCATTCTTCTGAATTCACTCAATTCTATTTAATTCAATGGATTGTTTGAATTTGTTAAAGTTCTTATTTGATTGATTCTAAAGTATTTTAACCTCATCTGGAATTCCTAGGCATTTCATCAAATTCTTTTGAGTTCCCTTAAACTCTTCTAAACTTATTCAAAATTGACTGAATTGAATAAGGTTTTTTCATATTTTTAAATCGATATATGATATTTTAAGGTATGATTGATTTTCTATTATTATGTTGTATTTTACTTACGAACAGAATTGAGAAAAATAAAAGCGAAAAGCTGTATAGTCAAAATGAAATTCTTCATTTTGCGGCAGACGAAAAACTGATTTTTAGAGAATTTTCGAAATTGCAGTTGATACGAAAGTTTGAATGTGTTTCACTTGCTTCTATATGCTATAGAGATTTCCTTATTACTGACAACAATGACTACATGAAATATGTTCCGAAATAAGTAGGTTTTTAGGTCATGTTTTTCATTTTCAGCTTTAGGAGATAATTCTGAACCGCATAGTCACTTATGTATCTTTTTAACTTGGACGAGAGAAATACTTTCCGAAATAAGTAGGTTTCATTTACTTGCCTTGACATTTTCAATTTTAGAGTCATTTAGCTTGTCAAGATGTTTGTTGTACGTCAAAATAGGCTAAAAAATACAAAAATTTTGAAAATCGAAGATGGTCCTACGGTGTCGCAATGAGGTCAAATATTTTTTTATTTTCAGATTTTTTGATAAAATTCTACTTGAAAGTTGAAATTGAAAAAATATAACTTTTGTCATTTAAAAAGGTATTATTACTTTACGCTAATTTCTTTGGTTTCATCAGAAGGTTGTGGCCCTTGGTAATCTGTTTTTATATGAATATATTACTAAATTTTAATATTCTTCATTGTTATCATGATATTTTTATGTATTATATCTTTGTTTAATATGAAATAATAATAACCAAAATAAAAATGGCAAATTGAATGAAGAAAAATTAGAATTTTCTATACAGGGTGTCCAAAAAGTCCCGGGACGGCTAATTTTTTCCTCAGATAAGATATTTTTCAGGGAGGTCAAGATCATTCTTGAAGTGACTTTCACCGAGGAATTCAATGGTGCCCTTTATTTTAATCATGACCATGACCTTGACGGAAATTTCAAGGTCAAATTGATTTTTTTAAATGGGAACCCCTATTTTTGACCCCGGGAACTCAGAGATCTGAAAATTTTACGTCCAAATGTGACCTTGAACAATCGAAAATTTGACCTGGGAAGGTCATGGCAAGGTCAAACAACGTACAGCAGGATGACTCGACTGGCATGCATTTTTGAAGAAAATGTCCAACGCAAGAGTTGTAGCATTTTCGGCCCCCGATCGATTGGTGACCTTGACCTTGAATTTGACCAGGACCTCCACCAGGACATTTTCTTCAAAAATGCATGCCAGTCGTGTCATCCTGCTGTACGTTGTTTGACCTTGCCATGACCTTCCCAGGTCAAATTTTCGATTGGTCAAGGTCACATCTGGACGTAAAATTTTCAGATCTCTGAGTTCTCGGGGTCAAAAATAGGGGTTCCCATTTTAAAAAATCAATTTGACCTTGAAATTACCGAGAAGGTCATGGTCATGAATAAAATAAAGGTCACCATTGAATTCCTCGTTGAAAGTTACTTCAAGAATGATCTTGACCTCCCTGAAAAATATCTCATCTGAGGAAAAATTTAGCCGTCCCGGGACTTTTTGGACACCCGGTATAAAAAATCTTTAAAGAATACGGATTCTAAATTAAAAGTCGAATTGATAAATTCAGTTCAATTTTCATTCCAGCAGAGGAATTCTGATACAAAAATGAAATATTTAATAATTTTACCAAACAGTTGTACTTCTAACCAAAAAGGATAAAATTTCCTCACAAATATCAATTTTTATAAAAAATCGAATTCTTAACAAAATAGTAAAATTTTGAATAAAAAAGATTAATGTACAATAAAGACGATACGTTTTAACAAAAAAGATGGATTCTTAACGAAAAATTGAATAGTTTATATTTTTATTAAGATAGATTTTTGTATCAAAAACATTTGCATTTAGCGCAAAAGACGAAATTTTCAACTAACGAAAAATTAATTTCCAATCAACTGAAATTCTTGTATTTGCTGATAGAAAAAGTAGTTCTCAGTTTAAAAAAAATTAATTGTTATCAAAAAAAAATAATTTCCGACAAAATATTTAAATTTTTACTCAAAAACATGAACATTCAACAAAGGAATTAATTTGTAACCAAGTAGTTGAATGTTGTACAAAAAAAATGATGAACCGTCAAACCAGCTGCAGAGAATTTCCAACCAATAAAGATTTATCAGTCGAAAAGGAAAAAAAAATGTCCACAAAACTGCTAAATTTTGAAGCCAAAAAGACAAACTTTCTACAAAAAATTGAATTTTGATTCGAAAATATGACTTTTTTACATCAATGTATTTTGCTCAATTTTTCTTGGTAGAAAATTGCCGTTTCGGCAGAAAATTAATCATCTTTATTTAAAATTCATGTTTTTAGTTGAAAATTCAACTATTTGGCTGGAAATTAATTTACTTTGGTAAAAATTAAACAATATTGTTGAAAAGTATCCTTTTTGGTTGAAAATTCATTTTCCTTGGCTGTACTCAACTATTTTATTAGAAATTCGTGTTTTTAGTTGACTTCAACTGTTTTCCATTTAAATAGACCATGATATGTACATGCTTATGCTAAAAATATGTTTCCTACTTCCTTGCAAGTGGGTCAAGATAGCATTATTCGGCATTAAAATGTATGCCATGTTGACAAAAAATAATAATTTTGTTTGGAACACGTCTATCTTATACATGTTCTTACTCATATATACATACACACGTATATACATATTTTTTTTGAAAGATTTCAGAAGAATAAAAAAAATTTCTAAGATTCCTGGGAATATTTCAAAAGCTTTTTGTTAAGAAAAATTAATTTTTGAAAAAAACTCAAAAAGATTATGAAACATTTCAAAAGAAAATATTTGAATAATTTCAAAAGATCTTCAATTTAATTAATTTAATTGAAAGGTCTTTAATAGATTTGAAAAATAATTTAAAGTTTGAAAAGACTGAAAGAAAAATGTAGATTTTTGAAAATTTTGAAACTTTTTGAAAATTTCAAAAGATTTCAAGAGAATTCAATTTTTTCAAGATTTCTGGAAAAATTTAAAATTATTTTTAACTTGGCAACCTAATTGTGAGTCAGTTTAAACGATATTTATTTATAAAATATAAAATATTTTTTAAAATTTCACAAGTCCTAAATATCTTTTAAGCTGAACTAAAGTTTTCCTAAAATTCTGTAAAATCCTGTAAAATGAAAAACTCTTTTAGAAATTTCTTAGATATTTCTGAATATTTCAAGATATTTTCCTTATGCTATTTAAAAAAAAAATTAATAATCTGGAAAATAAGACTTTTTGAAACTATTAGTTTACAGTTTTCACTTTATCAAGTTTATTTCTTCACAATATTACCTTCTCATTGCTTCAATAAAGCTAAAAACCTTACCAGGGTGGCCTTCTCAATGCAGGAAATAATTCTACTGGGGATATGAGTTTGGAATCACGGATCAAATCCACGGACTGTCTGCGCACAGTACAATACTAGCCGTGAATATAAGAGTTCCGCGGCTAATATTTCAAAGAATTCTAGTTTTTGTTCTTATCTGAATTATTATATTAAATATTGAAGACTGTTAACGTTAATAACAACTCAAACTCTAGATGAGATATTAGCCTAGAATATGAGAGTTCGACGGCTGATATCACATCACAACGTCATAATCAATTTTATAGTATTATTAGTAATTTGTATAAACTCACCTTGACTCTCAAATTAAATTAAAACAGTTAAAAATATAAATAATCCATCACCTGTCAAAAACTAGGGAGGTTAGGTCATCCGACCGGAACAACAAATTGTCAGACCACGGGTTCCAAGTGCATTATTCTCCTTATTTTATTTTAATTTCTCTTGTTTTTCTTTGTTTATTTCATATTCAACTCGGGTGGATCAACCACCCCCCCCCCCCTTCCACACAGCAATAACAACAACTGTCAGATTGTACGAGGTTGGTTGCATTGGATGTCTGCTGTCACCAGGGACTAAGAAGAGGAAATTTTCCTGGCGCATGCGTAGTGGACGGGATTCCCATACGTGCAAGAGCGCCCGGGAAAACTAGGGGCAAGCGGCCATGGAGAATCTGCGTGCGGACCTAAGTCAGCCCCACCCCTGGACCATCGACTAGCGGCAGGCGATGAAGGCTTGCGTGGCAGATAACGCATGTAACACGCGGATCTCAGTTTGGCGCGAAACTAGTTTGAAATTT
>CAKNYM010052431.1:380238-405554 GCA_932195095.1 Andricus curvator
TCCAAAACTAAAAATTAACTGATTTTATTTTATCTATATGTTGTTTTTTACATCCTTTGGATCTATTTCCTTGAATTCATAGGCACGCCACATCTCAAAGCTTCTCGACAGATGACTTCTGGAGTAGTACTGCTGAAAGCACCCTCTATATCCAAGAAAGTGCCCACAGCATACCCCTTTTGTTCCAGCTGCTGCTGCAATTTGAAAAGCATGCTGCCCTCTGTGCAGCTGGGAGGTCAAAAGTACCTCATACCTAATATATCTCTCGACCAGCTTCTCCAACGTCTTCAGGATAAAAAAAGTTAGGCTGATCAGTCGGCAATCTTTTGCAGCAGTGTAACCCTCCTTTCCAGGTCTGGAAATAAAGGCCACTCTACCATCCTTTCATGCCGATGACACGTGAACACACATGAAATTATGAATGAAAAAGCAAGACAGCATCTCAAAGATCATGATTTTGTATCTCCCAGATTGTGGTGGGCCAGAATGAAGGTAGAAATCAGAAGATTATTTATCATAGCGTGCTACGCCCCAGTTGATAGCGATCCGAGAAAAGTCAAAGACGCCTTCTGGTACACTTTAAGTGATACAATAAGTACTTGCGATCAAGGTGAAAGAATAATTCTGTTAGGAGATATGAACGGATGGGTCGGCGTTTAACGTCAGGATACAGGTACAGAAAGGGTGCCAGGTAAGTTTGGGGATCCAACAAGAAAAAATTATAACTTGGTTTCGACATAAAATGTTCCACACGTACACTTGGTGTGAAGGAAATAACTGCAGTGTAATTGATTTCATTATTGCGGATGAAAGACTAAGAGAACTAGTAAAAGATAGGAGAAGCGATGGGGATGGAGAAGAAAGAGAACAAAAAAAGCGAAACAAACGCGAATGAAAAAATGCATGGACGCGAAGGAAGCTAGAGAAGTATGCTAGGACAAACAGTTTACAACAGTTTACAAAATGACGCCTGAAACAAAAGACCTTGGATGCTAGAGAAAATTGATCAGCAACCTGAGTCGAAGCAGTGTTGCAGAACGAACGTGTCATTTATATAAATAACACGAAAATTTTAGATCAATCTGAAAAAAAAGTTTCATCTTCGTTTTCTACAAATATCATTATTTTTTCGAAAATGTGTTTATTTACGAAAATGTGTTATCGTCAAAACTGAATTACCTTGCATCAAGAGGATTTAGAACAAAGGGTTCCCGTATTGAATATATTTTTGTTAATGGAATAAATAATCAAATATAAAGTAATCGGTAATCCATAATGTAACAAATATTTTCATTTAATTAATGTATTATTTATTATTTTTGGTCTTGTAATTTAACCATTTTTTTATTTTTCAGATTCGGGAATTTCATGCTTCGAACATTTTATTTTTGGGAAATTTTATTACTTTCATAAATTTAATTATTAATTTTATGGGACGACTGAAAAATCCTGAAAAATAAAATATCAGACTCTGTCAAATTCCTGACATATGGAAATTCATCTCAAGTTCATTAACTTTGGAGCGGTTTCAGGAAAAATCAAAAGAATTGGAAAAATTGATGAAATTAATACAAGTCCAATACGAATTCAAAAGAGTTCAAGTTGAATTAAAAATAATTCAAGAGAAGGCAACAAAATTGTTAAAATCAAAAAAAAATTCATTGAATTAAAAGTCTTTGGTTCAAAAACATGGTTTTTTGTTATAATGAAAATTTTTAGATGTTAAATGTATATTTTTGAAATTATTGTTTGAATTTAAAATAACAACATTAAACATTGAAAAATTCTTTCATCAAAATAATAAATTACTCTATTTTAATAAATAAATAATATTGATTGAAAAACAATTTTTTCAATTGTATAAATTCAGGAATTTTCTTATGTTGGGAATTCGACAGTGTCGGATATTTTATTTTTCAGATTTTTTCAGTCGTCCCATGAAATTGATAATTAAATAATGAAATTAATAAAATTCTCGAAAAATAAAATGTTCGAAGTATCAAATTCCCGAATCTGAAAAATAAAAAAGGGTTAAATAATAAAACAAAAAATATTAAATAATACATTTATTTACTGAAAATATTGGTAACATTATGCATTATTTTATATTTGATTATTTATTTATTCCATTAACAAAAATATTAAATACAGGAACCGTTTGTGCTACACTCTCTTGCTACACGGTGATTCAGTTTCGACGATAACAATTTTCTTGGATAAACAACACATTTTCGAAAACAACATATTTTTAGAAAACGAAGGTGAAATTATTTCTTATGGCCTACTTTTATCTTTTCGTTATTTCTTAACACTTCAAGTTATTAGATAATTCTAATTATTATAATTTTATGAAAAGTAAAAATTTCAATTTTTATCTACAAAATCGAGACCCCACAAGAATAAAGAAAGATAAATTTACCTGGAATTCATATAAATTTGATTGAGCCGTTTTGCTAAAAATACAATTTTAAAGGGTGATAGGAATATTTGGGCATATTATTTCAAGGAAAAAATGTTTGGGGGCCATCTCAGACCACTAATCGTGACCAAATTCCGAATCTAAATGGAAAAACAAGATTTATTTACAAAGTTAATTTCTTCAACCTTAATTCATTCACGTTGAGAAGAAAATATTTTTTATGTCTTGAACTCAATAACTGTCTTGCAATGCGGAAGTTAAAACTATAAAATAATAATCCTAAAACTTTTCATTTTTCCGGGTCATTAATTTATACAAAAATATAACGTAAGGATAAAATCAGAAAAGTTATTTTAAGGCGTTCGAGCTTATTTAATGTTGAGTTTATTTTTTCTTAAGATTATATAAATCTAGTTTTTCAAGGGTTTTCTTGAAAATACAACAAGATTTTTGAAGCTATCAGACATGCCGAAAATGTATGTAGAAAATTGTCAATAAAGTTTTCTTATTTTACAGAATTTTTCAAAACTCGAAGAGAAATCCGGTTCAGCATAAAGAACTTAAAGAAGTTTAAACTGACTCGTATTATTCTTAAAATTCTATCAAAATCTTTCCGATTCTTTTTTGACTATTTTGAAAATCTCTCAAAATTTAAAATTAATTATGAGAAGGAATCGTTTTATATTTTCCTAGGAATCTCAACAAAATTTCAATTCTCTTGATTGCTTTCAAAGTTCTTAAAAAGCTTTTGGATTTTTTTGAAACAAATTCTTCAAAAATATCATTCTAAATTTTCCTAGGAATTTAACAAAAATGGTAATTCTCTTCAAATTTGTGTTGGTTCATCGAAAAACACGAATTTATAACAAAATAGGTGAATCCTTAGGCAAAAACTTTATTTTTTAAGCAGTTGTATTGTTAACCTGAAAAAATTAAATTTTTTTTAAAAGAGGCTACTGTTTGCGTGAAAATTCAATTACTCCGTTAAAATTTTATTTTATTGGGTTTAGAATTACATTTTTGTACTGATAATTTCAGCTATTATATTTTAAGTTCAAAATGTGTTTCGTTTAGGTGAAAATTCCACTTTTTTCAAATTCCTCTTCTTTGGTAGGAAAGTAATCTTATTGCTTGAGACTTTATAGATGATTTTTTAACCAAATAGTTTCATTTTCAATCAAAAAGACGAATTTACGACCAAGAAGATTAATTTTTTACCAAAAATAAAATTGTTAAGTTTCCAGTTAAAAAATTGATTTCAAACCAAACAAAAAAAAGCATTTTCAACAAAATAATTATATTCATAACCAGATGAATAAATTTTTAATCAAGAAGTAAAATTTTTAGCCAGGGAGATTAATTTTTTATCAGAAAAATGACATTTTATTAAAATAAATGAAATTTCAACTAAAACAGACAAATTTTCCACCAGAAATGGAATGAAGAATTTTTCCGTTAAAAAAATTAGTTTTGGACCGAAAAAAAAACTAATTCCAATAAAATACTAGACTGTGTAATCAAGAAATGATTTTTTGACAAAATAGTTCAATTGTTAACCAGTTGAATTTTAAATGAAAAAGAAGAATTTCCTTTTGACTTTTTGCTAAAAAGTTTTACTATTATATAATTTTTTTTTAAAGTCATATTTTCGAATGAAAATTCAACTTTTTGTAGAAAAGTCGTCTTTTTGGCTTCAAAATTAAAATATTTTGTTTTCGTTTTTCGACTGATGAATAAAATATCTTGGTTGGAAATTCGTATATCTGGTTTGAGGATTCATCATTTTTTTTGTACGAAATTCAACTACTTGGTTCAAAATTAATTTCTTTGTTGAATGTTCATGTTTTTGGGTAAAAATACTAATTTTTTGTCGGAAATTAGTTTTTTTTATAACATTTATTTTTTTAAACTGAGAACTACTTCTTCTATCAGCAAATATAAGAATTTAATTTTGTATTGAAAATTAATTTTTCGTTAGGTGAAAATTTCGCCTTTTGCGTTCAATTCAACTGTTTTTGATACAAAATGTATCTTAATTAAAATATAAACAATTAAATGTTTCGTTAGGAATTCATCTTTTTTTATTCAAACTTATCGTTGTTATTGCTCATTAATCTTTTTGGTTCAAAATTTAACTATTTTGTTGAAAATTCGATTTTTTATAAAAAATAATATTTGTGAGGAAATTTGATCTTTTTTGGTTAAAAGTACAACTGTTTGGTCAAAATATTAAACATTTCATTTTTGTTTAAGAATTCCTCTGCTGGAATAAAAATTGAACTAAATTTATCAATTCGACTTTTAGTTTAGAATCCGTATTTTTTTATAGAAATCTCCTCTTTTGTCGTTGAAAATTCGTTTCTTTTCATAAAAATAAAATATGCCACAATTAGGCTTTTGAACCTTTACCACTTTTCCTCCACGAAAAGTTTTTTATATAGAACATTCTAATTTTTCTTCATTCAATTTGACATTTTTATTTTGGTTATTATTATTGCATATTAAACAAAAATATAATACATAAAAAAGTATAATAACAATTAAGAATATTAAAATTTAATAATATATTGAAATGAGATTATATAAAAATAGATTACCGAGGGCCACAACCTTCTTATGAAGCCAAAAAAATTAGCGTAAAGTAATAATACTTTTTTAAGTGACAAAAGTTATATTTCTTTAATTTCAATATTCAAGTAAGCATTTCATACCAAAATCTGTAAAAAAGAAAATTACCATAGGGAAATTTTTTCAAATTTTGAAAATAAAAAAATATTTTACCTCATTGCAACGCCGCGCCGTAGGACCATCTTCGATTTTCAACATTTTTGTATTTTTTAGCCCAATTTAACGTACAACAAAAATCTTGAAAAGCTACATGACTCTAACATGGAAAATGTCAAGGCAAGTAAATAAAACCCACTTTTTTGGAACATATTTCATGAAGTCATTGTTGTCAGTAATGAGGAAATTTCCATGGCATGTAGAAGCAAGTGGAACACATTCAAAATTTCATATCAACTGCAAAATGAAGAATTTTATTTTGAGTCTACAGCTCTTGGCTTTTATTTTTCTCAATTCTGTTCGTAAGTAAAATAAAACATAATAATACAAAATCAATCATATCTTAAAATATCATACATCGAAGATATCGACTATATTCGAAACTTTTTTTTTTTTAAACAGTTTAAACATATGTTATAATTTGTTATGCATTATTCATTCCAATATTTTTCTTATAAAATCAATTTGAATGCTCTACCACGCGGATTTTGAATTGGATGACCACATCGACTTTTTTATTTGGGATGCTTAAATATGTTTGCCAATGACTATTACAAGGGATCTTTTTCGTGAAATACAGTTTACTAGCATGTAGAAATTAAAATCACTTACTCTTTTCCATAGCAAATAATGGTGAAAATTCTAATTTGTTCGAATCTCTTACATTGTGTCGCTTACTACACGGAGAAAAATGGGTGGTCAAAGTTAGAGGGCCAAAATTTAGAGAGCCAGTCCGTTCTTCTAGATGGTCTAAAGAGCCTTCAGAATTTGTTCGATATAGTCAGAGAGACTCTCATTTTATGGCCAGTCCGAGTGTTGTACGAAGGTCAGACTCACTATCAGGGATAATCGAAGTATCCTTTCGGGATGGTCAATACGATTATCTTGTTTTCACTTATTTCTACCAACAACGGAAGAGCAAATGACCCATCGCAGAGGCCCAACCTGATTAGTTACCGTTGGCGTGTTTATTTAAAATGAATAAATGTGTAAGTCAAATGTTCACAACAAATAATAAATGTAAAGTGCATAAGAATAGTAGGAATTATTGTGAATTCATATTTAAGATGAAAAATATATTCCTTTCTTTAAAAATTAAAATCCATCATTTATTTTTAAGGAAAAAATCTAATAAATAATTTAAATTTTACTTTATAAGTCCTTTTTGTGAGTAAAGAATTATTTTTAATAACTTTACTCTTATTATTTGCTGTTTAAAATTGCTTTTCACATTTAATCATTTCAAATAAGCGCGCCAACTTCAACCAATCCGGTTGTCGACGCGATGGATGCAGTGTGAAAGGATACGAGAGTTGGGAGCACCTTAGTTCAGAGCAATTTCGGAGTAAGTGAATGTCATTGAGACGTTCAGGGTCACATTTGCTGTTTATTGAACTAAACATATTTTTAACAAGTTGAAACTGCCTTTTGATAATATGCGTGGAGAGTGAAGTGCATAAGAGAGAACACGATTGAAAGTGAATTAAGCTTTTTCTTTTGAATTTTCAACGTCAAATTTGATGCTTCCACGGGATTTAGGATAAAGGCGTAACTGGACGTTCAGCTATCAATTTGTTGTCACCGTGTCAGTTCAAACTGAAAACGTGCAAAAAATTTCAGCATTCATTGATGATGCAGAAAGTAATGAGATGTGGGATATTGGTTTCTGAATTCATTTCAATGTTTGAAACCTTACAGTTCAGTGTGACACCGTGCCGTGTCCTTAGCTTTTCGTGCTCCAAAAAATATATTGTCAATGTGCACTGTTTTTTCATATCAAATTATGCCTCATACACATCACTCTCCACAAAGAATAAAAAATGCTTTCATAATTCATATATTTGATATAAATTTTCAAGTTTTATAGGTTCCACTTCATTTTATAATTTCCAGTCTCTTATAAGAGAGAGACTGGAATAAGTAGGAAAAGGACAACAAATATAGAAAATGTAGGATAATCGAATTGACCCCCTAAGATGGCCAGGTCGACTGTCCGAGGAGATCAATTCGACTATCTGATATGACCAAATCAACCTTCTATGATCAGCGATTCGACCATTTATAATGATCCATTCCGTCATCTCTGATGATCGGTTCGACCTTCTATGGCACTTGAGTCGACCATCCGGGATGACCAAGTCGACACTTTGAGATGATCGATTTGAACTTCTTGTTTTATTTTTCTAGAGATTGTCACTTTAGCCACCTTCAAGGGCTGTCCTAGAGTTGACTCTGCAATATAGTCTGTCTGCACATCTAGATGGCCAAAATCACATTCCATTTTTCTCCGTCTAATCGGTATTTTCTTATCTCAACGAAATCGATCTGAAAAACTATCCATAACGTAATAAAAAATTTCTTTACAAAAATCATTGTAGTGTAAAAAATGAGGATGTATGTTTAGAGATAAGAAAATACTAAATAATAAGCGACATAGTTTCAGGGATTAGACTAGAATTTTTTCACCTTGTCTATGAAAAGGTGCACTTAATGAACATGAGCTACGTCATTTATTCCATGAAGTAGAAACTTGTATTTATTTTATTTCTTTATCGCACAAAAGTCCCTAAGGCGAAATAGCCCTCGAAGGAATAGGATAAAACATGATCATTACTTTGTGCAACTTCAAGGTTTAAAGGAGAAAAAATTGTTCCAAGAAATAAAAATTATTTGAATAATTGCAAACTGGCCTTTAGAAAAAAATTATTATCATTCATCACAAATTAAATTATTAAAAATAAATGTGAAATATCGTGAAAAAATATTAGCCTTAAAATTCTTCAATTGTATCATTAATTTAGACCAATAACGAATTCTTGGAGCTCGTCGCAAAAATTCGTTATTAATTAAAATCCCTGTTTTTTTTTACAGAATCAGCGGTTCCTCCGCCACCTCCGAAGGAAGTGAACATCAATGGAGAGGTATATACAGTGGGCAGACAAAAAAAAGGTAATTGGAAATCTGAAATATGTAAAATTTCTGAGTAAAATTAAATGAGATTACGACAGCATTAAATTTATTTCCTCAGGATATAAAAGATAATAGTATATTGTGCTACAAGTTGAAAAAGCGAGAGATTTAAAACGAGTGTGAAGTTAGCTACCCGAGCGGAGCGAGGGTGGCTATCACACGAGTTTTAAATCGTCGCTTTTTCAATGTGTGGGACACGATAGTTTTTCTATAATTTGTTAAAAAGTGCTAGTTTTTGTTTACCTGTTTTTTGTGTAAAAAGAAGGCGATTTTTTGTCGATTGACGCAACAATGACAATGGCAATTATCAAAACCATGGCAATAATATGGCAGTAATAATAAGCTGGTTCTCACAATTGAATAGTTGACCCATAAAGTTGAGGGCTTCAAAACTTCCGATTTTTCGTGAAAAAAACCAAGCACAGTATTTTCGGAGAAACTGACGGTGTTTTTTTGCTTTTGCCAAGTGACAAAAGTACATACAAAATACACAACTCGAGACTTTTCAGGAAATTGCTTTTAGGTTAGGGACGACAGTCGGAAAATAGAATGAAGTTGGCTGCGCACGATGCACGAGTCCACCCGAGGCAGCACGAACCCACCCGAAATAACATTTACTTTTTCCACTGTGCCTCACTTTTATCACTGTCCATTTACTTTTTCCACTGCATCTGTCTACTTTTGTCACTGTTGCCCGGAAAGGTCGGCACTGCGCATGCGCCACGTCATCGAGCAAAAATCGGTAACTTTTTACACCAAAAACAGGTGGAAAAACTGGCACTTTTTCGCGAATTATAGAAAAAATCATTTAAATCTCTTAAAAATTATTATAAATTCTTTTGACTTGAATTCTCTTAATTCTTTTAACTGTATCGATGCCATTACTATGTTTATCTTCATAATACGCAGAATTCATTCAAAATTTGAGGCAAACATTTTTGAGGTTCTATTGGAACATTTATCATCACATAGTATACATAAACATACGCTTCACTCATTCAAAAATACATTTACTGACGTGACATGAGCACTTTAAATACAATAAACATAAAATTATTGTTAATATATTTTTAAAAACGGTCTAGATTATGGACAAATAATTGATGGTATGAAACGATCAATAATTTTTGATACACTGACCCAACACCAGTGATGCCGTTGTTGGCGCCTTTTGCTACTGCGCTTGCGTTCGGGCGGCGCATTGGTTGGCCGCAGTTGGCGCGCAATTTAAAATTGGAATTAAAAACAATTCAAATAATTATTGAAAAATTCACAAGAATGTATATAAATTGTACAACTTCTGATTTTAGACTTCTGAAATTAAATGGTTCGTGAAATATGAGTTATTCTTTGGAAGTAAAAGAAAATAAACTGTTTTTTGAAAAATATATGTGTTATAAATTTTTGTCTTGTGTAAAATCAGAAGTTGTACAATTTATATAAATTCTTGTGCATTTTTCAATAATTATTTGTTTAAATTACAAGAATTGTTTTTCATGCCAATTTTGAATTGCGCGCCAACTGCGGCCAACCAGTGCGCGGCCCGAACGCAAGCGCAGTAGCAAAAGGCGCCAACATTGGCATCACTGCGGATTGGATACCGTTGGCGCGCTTATTCAAAATGATTCAATGTCTTAATCAATTGTTTGCTACTAGTAATAACTGTAAAGTTATTAAAAATAATTCGTCGATCACAAAATAGACTTATAAAGCGAAAGTTAAAACAACAATTTTATTATACTCCTTAAAAATAGATGATCGATTTTTAATTGAAAGAAAGGAGCACTTTTTTATCACGAATATGAATAGAAAATATTATAATTCCTAATTTTTGTATGCACTTTGCAGTTATTATTTGTTGTGAACCATTGATTTACACATTCATTCATTTTAAATAAGTGCGCTAACGGTAACCAATCCTGTTCTTGACGCATGCGTAGTGCGAAAGGATACTAGAATGAATCAAGAATAATTAAAAATATCAGACTTCACAACCCAAAATACTCTCAAAGCTCCTCAAGATTTTAAGTCGAAATATATTTCATTTTAAACCGAATAGTTGAATTTTCAACACAAAACGCCGATTTTTCAACAACAACAAATTAATTTCCAACCAAACAGTTGCATTAACCGGCAAACATATGAACTTCCAAGAAAAAAGATAATTTTTTAGAAAACAGTTAAATTTTTAACAAAATGATTCAATTTTCAACAAAATACTTGAATTTTAACCAAACAGCTGAATTTTTAATCTATAAATATAAATAATTAGCAACAAAATAGTTAAGTTTCCAAGCTAAAGAGTCAAATGTTTTAGAAAACAGTTGACTTTTTATATCCATGAAGATGAATTTTCAACCAGAAAGTACATTTTTAAACAAAAATGATGAATTTTCAACTAAAAAAGATAAGTTTTTTACTAAAAATGGATTAATTCAATTTTTAGTTTAAAAATCTAATTCTTAACCAAAAAAGAAACCTATTTTCAACGATGTAGTTGAATTTTCATGTAACAAGATGAACCGTCAATCAAAAAAATGTATTTGTAATAAAGTAGTTCAACTTTTGACCAAAAAAGATAATTTGTGGTCATAAGAATTATAATTCTGACTTGGAACAGACATTTTTTTCAAAGAATTATAATTCTCAATTTGAATCTTTTGACCCAAAGTATAAATTATAATTATTTACGGAAATTCCCTGTTCAAATCAGTATTACATTTATTTACAACATTTCGTATTATAATTAAGATATGAGGCTGTTTAAAAACTGCGGCACACTGCAGTGAGGAGGGGGTGCAGAATCTGACGTAACACATGCAAAAAATAAATATGAATAACAATTTTTTGAAATTCGTGAAAAGATTAAAATTATAGTGATCTTATTTGAGAGGTGAAGTATCTAAATACAGACTTCACACTCTTTTCTCTATTTTACTCTGTTCGCATTTTTTAAAGAATTCATCTTGCAGTAACTATGAACTATTTTTCGCAGAAATTTTCAGAAGAAAATATCCGATACAATTGTACAATTAATATTAGACTCATAATTTAGTACAACTAAGTATTTTTAAGTTGATGGATTTTTTAAAGTTTTTGAATACCTAGTAACTAAAGTTTTCTTGCAGATCCGGATCCAGTCCTTCCTATTATTGGTGACTACATGCGTAGCGCAAATGATCATAAACGTTTGTGTACATTCGCATTAGCAACTCCAATATGTTTCAAAAACGGTAACTTGAAAATTAACATATAATTGTTTATCTAATTTCAGAGAATTTTGAGTAAAATGCCTTTTTTCTCTAATTATGAAGTGTTTCATATGGGTGGATTCAGAGGTGGCCAAAATTAGTGGCCCTCCAACCCCTGCTAGGTCTGAATTGAAATTTTGATTCTCAACTTCTCAAGTGGAAAAATAAACCTGCCTCTGAATTCACCCTTGGGTTCTTCATAAGATCACAGAAAAAACAGAAGATAAACTTTACATCGATTTCCGTTGAAAGATTCGCTGCAACAAAAATTAACCTTTTCGAATTAACTTCACACGAAACTGAGATAATACCGTGTTTTTAAGCTGTCTCGGAATAATTTGTCAGCGAAAAAGCTGGAAATCAGGACACCAGATTTTTAAAAACATTGCACATATTACCATTTCATTTTAAAAATAATTGCACTTATTGCGGACGAATGGTTATATATTTTTCATGACTGTCAATGAAGCACTCGACAACATTCGAAAAAGTCGCCATATTTACTATGATCTTAACCATGATTCACAAGTTATGAGATAGAAATTTCCGTTTTGAAAGTTGCGAGATCCATCAGTATTGCAGTTTAATATAAAAGCCTTTTTACGGAGTAAAATTTTGAAGCTAAAAGATGATTTCTGAACAACTACGACTCCTATCGACCTTATTTCATTACCCTGAATCGTGACATTTTATTTTAAAAAGTTATTAAATGAATATTTATCAAAAATATTGAATGTAAATTGAAAATTTTAATTTTTTACTGTAGATAACATTTTATATTATGATAATATTGATGGAAATTTAAGTATATTCTATCAGGCATTTCAGGCTGGCAAATCAAAGATGTCTGCAAGCTGAGGGATGAACAATAATACCAATTGCATTGGGATAAAAATTAATTTTTTTCAAAACTCAGAAAAAAATTGGGTATTCACCATAAGTGTATTTGGACATTATTCTTTATTTTTCAAAAACTATTCAATTAAATTATAAAATCCATAAAAAATGTGTAATGATTTCATCATTTAATTAAATAGATTTCTCGAAATGAAAAATAATATCCAAATACACTTATGGTGAAAAATTGGGAAGAATGAAAAATTCTCGAGACTGTAAAATTCCTGAATTAGAAAATCCCCGAATAATTAAATTCCCGAATAGGAAAATTCCATAATAATAAAATTCTCGGAGAATTTATAATATTACCGAAATGAAAAATTCCCGAATGATGAAATTCCCGACAGTGTTTGATATGACCGAATTGGAAAATTCCAGACATAAAACTGCCGAATTCCAGAACACCCAAACTAGAAAATTCCCCAATTCTAAAATTCCCGAATTTAGACAAATGAAAAAATTTGTTCATGAATATTATTTATTTTAAAAAAATACAATAATCAAATATTTTTATCAAAACAAAATTGTAATGTTCAAAGTTTCTAAAATTACTGCTTGAATCTAAAATAACAATGATTGAAAAAATATATTTTTGGATGAAAATTTTTGGACGACTGAAGATCCTAAAAAATAAAATTCATGACTCTGTCAAATTCCCGAATTGGGAATTTCCCGAATAATAAAATTTTCGAATATGTAATAAACTTCGCGAATTGGGAAATTCCCGAATAAAATATTCCCGAATTATAAGATATCTGAACTGGAAAATTCCTGAATTATAAAACTCCCGAAAGAATGAAAAAAAAATGGTTTTTCAATCAATATTATTTATTTATTAAAAATACAATCATCAAATATTTTTATAAAAAAAAAAATATTTTTTCCTGGTCAAAGTTTCTAATACTATTCTTTGAATTCAAAATTACAATACTTAAAGACACTTTCCATCCAGAAATATATTTTTTTTCAATTATTGTTATTTCAAATTTTTATTTTCCGGGACTTTTCAGTCCTCCAAATTTTTATTTCAAATATTGTTATTTTAAATCCAAACAATAATTTTAGAAACTTCAAACATTTAAAATTTTCTTAAATAGAAATATTTTATTATTGTATTCATAATAAATAAATAAATAATATTCATTTGAAAAAAATTAATTATTTAAATTCGGGAATTTTCTAGTTCAGATATCCTATAATTCGGCAACTTCCTGTCGGAAATGTTCAAATTCGTTAATATTATTAACTGCCGGGAATTTTCAAATTCGGTAATATTATTAACTGTTCGGGAATTTTATTAATCGCGAATTTTCCAGCTCGGAAATTTTACATTGTCGAGAATTTTATTTTCGGGATTTTTCAGTCGGTCCGAAAAATCATTTTTGTCCAATCTGTAAAAAAAAAACTTTTGGCTGTAAAAACTTTCGCCAAGGTACATGTCTTACTGCAGATTCAAAATCGAGTAGTTAATTTCTGTTAGCCTAAGAGCAAAAAATTTCTGTTAGCCTAAGAGCGGCAAATACCTAGATCCGCCAATGAATGTTCCAACTTCAAAATTAATTCGATTCCTATTTTTCGTTTTGTTCCTAGCCTACAATACCGACTGTGGCAGAAAGTATCACGCTAAAATCTTTCAAGATCGGTTACCATCTTATGAACTACATAAGCCATGGAGTAATCTTTAAAGATAGTGACGATGGTTGTTGCTATTGTGTCAAGTTCTTTATTTACATTCACGAAAAAGTACGTTTTGATTCGTTAGCGAAATGTCTAATTATTATTTTTAAAATAACAATTAGGTGAGTAAAAAGTTGTTTTAACTCTGGTGTCCTGATTTATAGCTTTTCACTCTTACTTTGCCGAATTTTCGCAGGGCTGCAAAGGACGTAGCAGACGACAGCTTTTATTCATCGTAAGATAAACTTTCGCCAAATAGCATGTAATCTTTAACAGCCGAAAATTTTACATGCAACAAAATTCAACTTCAGTTTTTTCTGTGATGTTTTTTATACATGCGAAGTAAAGCGCCTACAGAGGAACATTTTCATAGTAACATATCTTGTTTTGAGTACAGATAATATTTTAAAGCAATGAATGTTTTTTGGAATAATTGAAAAAAATATTGTTTCATATGTTTCCCAATTATGAGCGGACTCATAATTGAAGCCCTCAGAGGAAAAATGTGACACAGAGAGTTTTGTGGAAAAACAGTATAGAAAAAGTTCCGAGGAAAAAAGATAAAAAGAATCGCGAGGTAAAAATTTTACTCGGAAATATCCGAGGAAACACTTTAAAAAAACAACAAGAACGTCAATATGATCAGGACTATGAAGCTCGTACGTCCACAATCGAATTTTACGATTTTTCATAGCTTACAATTTTGGGCTTTTTTTAGGGCTCTTGAAATCCGCAACGAAAATTTCCCCGAAACAACCCTTAAATTCAAAAATCAACCCGCTTCAAAAAATTTGAATTTTTCACAAATTTATTCCCGGCGTATTTTTGGGCTTTCTTTGGGCTCAAGGGGTTGATATTTAACGATAAGGGTTAAAGCCCAAAAATCAGCGTGGGTATTTTCGAGGAGCCCGAAAATCAGAGACTCTATTGATACTTTAAAATTCTGAAAAAGATTATTCTTTGACAATGCCATATCTGCGTGGTATCCAGGGGTTGATTTTTAACGTTAAGAATTGGAGCCCAAAAATTGGAGTGGGTCTTTTCGAAGGGGCCCAAAAATCAGAGACTCTATGGATACTTTAAAATTCTGAAAAAGATTATTCTTTGACAATGCCATATCTGCGTGGCACCCAGGGGTTGATTTTTAACGTTAAGGATTGGAGCCCAAAAATTGGAGTGGGTCTTTTCGAGGAGCCCAAAAATCGGAAACTCTATTCACACTGTAAAATTCTAAAAAAGATTATTTTTTGACAAAGTCATATCTGCGTGGTACCCAGTGGTTGATTTTCAACGTTAAGGGTTGGAGCCCCAAAATCGGAGTGGGAGTTTTCAAAGAGGACAAAGAAAGCCCAAAACTACGCCGTGAATGTGAAAAATTCAAATTTTTTGAAGGGGGTTGATTTTTGAACTTAAGGGTTGTTTCGGGGAAATTTTTTTTCGGATTCCAAGAGCCCTGAAAAAGCCCAAAATTCTGAGCTATGAAAAATCGTAAAATTCGATTGTGGAGGTGCTAGCTTAATGGACATGATCATATTGACGTTTTTTTGTTCTTTTAAAGTGTTTTCGTGATCAACTTATAATAGCAAAAGAAACTTTTTCCCTCGAGTTTTATATGTCTCGCTTTTCCTCGGAACTTTTTCTAGCACATTTTATCCCTCAACATTTTCTATTACGTTTTCCCTGGGATATTTCCGAGTAACATTTTTACCTCGCGATTCTGTTCACCTTTTTTCCTCTGAACTTTTTCTATACTGTTTTTGCACAGAACTCTCTGCGTCACATTTTTCCTCGGAGGGCTTTGGTTTATAGTACGAGTTAGTATTTCTAAGTCAAAGATATTTTTGCGCAATAAACTTCTGAATGAATATATATTTTTCTTACTGTTGCAGGAGTAGAAATCACTCCTTCGCCAGGTAATATACTAGAGCATGGTGACAAACATTACACTGGATTTTTTCAACGTGCTCATGGATTTATCCCGATTCATCTAAAGAAGTAGGCACATACATATCCTCGTCCAGCCAGTAATTTTAAAACTAGAATACAATTGACTCAAGAGTTGTGTGTGAAGCCCTCATGAAAAGAAAGACCAACTTAAGACTACAGTATAGGCAGGTACAGGCCTGATTAAAGTGGTCTTAAACTGGTCTTTGCTGGACCCCAGAAGACCACAGTCCTGTTGATACAGAAAGCTATCCTTATTTCAGCCAGAGAGAGTGTTGTCTATTTCAATGCCCTAAAAATGATGCAGGTATAGACTGAAGGGTACAGGCCAGAAGAAGACCAAAAGTTGTTTGAAACTGGTCTTAAAGTGGTATTAAATTGGTATTTCTTTTCACGAGGGTAGCATGCCAATTAGTCAAAGATTGCACCACGTAACTACAAAAAAGGGTTTCGTAGGCTATTAAGTCGTTAATTAAGTCGTTCAAACCCATCCCTCCCATACTTTTCTTTCTTCCCTTACTCCCGTAGGTTCTCTCCTCAAACCTTACGTTGCCCTTCCCTCACTTCTCCAATCGCTGAATAACTTCTTCCTCCTCTCCTTCCCCCTCTCCTCACTTCCTCAAATTACACTCACTTTGCCCTATTTTCCTTACCCAAACCTCCTATTACCCTTCCCTACTCACTCACACTACCCTAGTAATCCTCGTCTCACTTGCCCAACTATCCCACCCACACTTCTTATCAGTTCCATACTTCTCCAGCCCTGATTACCCATCTTTTTCCCCACACTCACGCACATTACCTCTATGTCCCCTTCCCTAATTTTCCCTTCTGGGAAAAAGCTCGACGGACGAATGGACACTCGAACAAAACTCGAAGGACTTCTTCACAGGGGTGACAGAATCCTGAAAAGTTACCATAAATGAAACGATACAGTTTATTTATTGCCTTCATTGAATGCTTGTCCGTTTTGCAATACTGGTGGAGACTAATACATACTTAGCATAATTTTTAAATTAAAAATTTGCCTTTAGTTTAGATTAATATCTGAAATAATTCTGGTTTCCGTTTGCCAACAGGTCGAATTAATGAAGATCGACCGTCCACGTCATTGGTCAAGATAATATAAGGATGATGTTGCATACAGCCATTGACGAAAACTAAAAACATATGAAAAAATGTTAAATTTATCTGTTATAAATAAAAAGATTTAGCATGAACACGAATTAACTTTTAAAATCACACTGAATATCTCGCTCGCACCTTGTTTTCTTTGCCCGATTTTTAAATATTGATACGTATTATATGCAACTTCTTTCTATTGAAAGAATTACATGTATGATACCTTGTGGTTTAGTGTGCTAAAAATACTTTAAAATAAAGTGCTTCTAAAATACTTTATCTACGAAAAAATGGTTTAAACAAAGGTTAACCAGGACCGAGGGGGACAGAGGACTTTACCATCAATTTTGACGTTGAGGTCAATTTTGAAGGTCATTTGAGGGTCAAGATGACTTTTTTGAATGGAAACCCCTATTTTTGACTCCGGATTTGAAAAGAGCGGAAAATATTACGTCAAAAATGTCTTATGAGAAATTTGCTTTTGTGACGTTAGAAAGGTCAAATATCAAGGTAAAGTGTTTAAAAAACGGTCATATGTCCTTTTTTGAAATTAATTGAAGTTCTGATAATAGGAAACCTTTAAGATGCTTTTAACAAGTCGATCGAATGTAAAAATGTGAACCACCTTGGCCATCTTGACCTGCAGGTAAATTGTCAAGGTCATTTCAAGGTTAAAGGTCAAAAAAAGTCTTTCGAAGAGAAGTGAAATGAAGGGAACTGTTTAAAAAGCTCTTAGAACCTTACTTTTAGCGTTAACCGGAAACAACGACGTGGACGTAGTAAGTCCCCTTGCCTCTCACCATTGCTACCTGTGTTATAATCAGCCACGGATGAAATGTTCAAAATGTTCTCCATTAGCTTCAAGACACAAACATAGACTTCTTTCAAAACCGTCTGCAGTTTTGAGCAAAGTTTCTCGAGAAATGGCTGCGCAGGCTGTCCGAATCCTTTCCATCCGATCTTCTCTTGTTGTAGTTCGCTGAGCAAACACTACATTTTTAATATAACGCCATAGAAAGAAATCAGGTGATGTTAGACCTGGTGAGCAGGTGGGCCATTCAATTGGACCTCCTCTTCCAATCCATCTCTCATTGAATTGTAAGTTCAAAAACTCACGTACAATGAGTGCAAAATGTTGCGGAGCACCATCTTGTTGAAACCACATTCTTTGTCTTGTTGCTAAGTTAACGTTCTCCAATAGTCCTGGTAAATGGTCCCTTGACAACTCTAAGTATGTATGTCTGTCAACGTTTCCCTAAAAAATGTAGGGTCCAATTAAATAGCCATTTACTATTCCGCACCACACCATAACACTCCATCGATGTTGATGATCCATCGGTCTGTACCAGTGAGGATTTTCGTCCGACCAAGAATGACAGTGATCTCTATTGAGCTGTCCATCGCTGTAGAATTGACTTTCATCTGAGAAAAGTAAATATCGGAAAAAACTAGGATCATTCTGTACCATCTGCAAAGCCCATTGACAAAAATTAAAACGCGCTAAAATATGATGGGGCCTGAGGGCTTGCGTTCGAGTAATGTGGTAAGAATGATAGTTCAGAGATCTTAAAATTCTTGATACTTTTGTACGTGGTATACCTATCTCTCTTTCAATTTGTCGAGTACTGATTTGTGGATCAATATGAACGGCTGCTATAACAGTTAGAGCTCGTGCATCATTTTCGTCGTACTCTGTATGTTGGAGTTCACGAAGAAGAATCCCATTGCGAGCTTTTTCAGTCAAAGTTCTTATTGTCAGTCTGGAAGGATGTCTTCTATCTGGAAACCGTTCAGCGTAAACTCTTGATGCAGCGGCGTAGTTAACGTGACATTCCCCTAAAATTAGTATCATATCAACGATTTCAGTAGGTAAGTAATCAGCCATATTGCGAAATTTGTTTGAAACCTAGCATAAAAAGTTTGACTTATAAATTAAGCTTTTCAACCGAAAAACAAAGCGAAGAATGAAGTGAGCGTCGTCGCTAAAACAGTTGAAATGCCAAAACAAATGAATGCTTACACGTACTATGAAGAAACATATGAAAATCGAGAAACGCATTCAATGTTTCAGAAACTATACCAAAACCTTTTCTAATATGTATTATGAAAAGAAAATGGATAATCAGAAAAAGTTCGATTATCGAAAGAAGATAACATTACATGCGACTAGTTTTCTCAACGGAATAAAAAAGCGCAGAATGAAGTGAACATCGTCACGAAAATAGTTGAAATCAAAAACCAAACGAATGCTCAATGCTCACCCCACACGTGAGAGGCAAGGGGACTCACGGTAAATAAGCACTCCAAAGGAAACAGAACTTACTACGTCCACGTCGTTGTTTCCGGGTAACGCTAAAAGTAAGGTTCTAAGAACTTTTTAAACAGTTGCCCTTCATTTGACTTCTCTTCAAAAGACTTTTTTTTTACTTTTAACCTTTAAATGACCTTGACAATTTACCTGCAGGTAAAGATGGTCAAGGTGGTTGACATTTTTACATTCTATCGACTTGTTAAAAGCATCTTAAAGGTTTGCTATTCTCAGAACATCAATTAATTTCAAAAAAGGGCATATGACCGTTTTTTAAACACTTTACCTTGATATTTGACCTTTCTAAGATCACAAAAGCCAATTTTTCATAAGACATTTTTTATGTAAAATTTTCCGCTCTTTTCAAATCCGGAGTCAAATATAGGGGTTTCCATTTAAAAAAGTCATCTTGAACCTCAAATGACCTTCAAAATTGACCTCAAGGTCAAAATTTATGGTACAGTCCTCTGTCCCCCTCGGTCCTGGTAACTTATAGAAATATGGGATGGAAAGCATAAAAAAATAATTTGACTGGTCTATAGAGAGGTAGATTATCTGCTCTGTTCGCGCGCTTGTTTTCTGCAGGATAATAAAACTTAATGTCTGATTTTACATGTTTGTATACTATATTTGTGTGTGTTGCGGATCTTTATATGAATTCACGCCAATTTGAAGTAATTTAGATTAATCACGTGATCGAGCACTTGCCCCTCGCATCGTTTCCGATAAACTTGATTTCAGATAGCTCTTGAACGTCGTGTAATCCGCATGTTCAGAGTACTGATTTTCTTTTATTCGCTCTGTCTACCACGCGTATATTCCGGTTTTTCATTAATGTTTTGCGAGCGTTTGTACGCCTTTGTGCTTGCGATGAACCTGTTGGCTTTCAAAATAAAAGTTCATAGTGTTTTTACTCAAATCAAAGTTCCCAAAACTACATACTGCTTGTCCAGCAAATTCTTTCAGAAAGTTCGAGTTTATATAATTTAAATTGAGAGGGTTCTAACAATCTGAGATTATTTTTCGTAGACTGTTAACTAAATTGTAGCTTCCGTACCTGACGAAAATTGAATTGCATTAATTTAATTATATACTTTCTCAAATGCGGTAAAGTATATGCATGTGTACCGATATTCGTACCGAAAATATCAGACCAGTCCCGAAATTTCAGTTCACACAACCACAGCCTTTTGAAATGTATATTATTTTAATGAGTCAGCCTTCAGTCATCAATTTATTAGTCCACTGTAAATTAGTGACTCATATGAATTACTTCATTTTAAATTATTGTTGTTTACTTCAAAATAATGTATCGAGTGAAGTGGCATTCTAACACCCCCTTGAACCCACCCACGCAGTCAAATTCGTTTCTATAAAGTACCATCAAATTCTATACAGCTGGCGAAATTCGGTGAATATTTTCTCCTCTTATTCTTCAGAAAAAGAACAATTTTTCGGAAAAATCGATGTTATTGCTCCTATGAGATTCTGAGGTTGTTTTCAGGCTATGGATTGTGACTTCGAAACGCCCCCCGCCCCCTCCTTATCATAGAGGCATACACTGATTTACAGGAGGTGTCATGAAAGTCTTCTGGTTCGAGAAAATAATCCCCCGAGTATTCGTTTCTGAGGCACGCTAGTGCGTCACATTCACAAAGTATGTGATGAGCTGTAACTAGAAGAAAATCACACTTACGACAAAGAGAGTTGTCTCCAATCCTCATGTTGGTCATATGTTTTCTCAGTCGGCAGTATCCTGTAAGCACCCCTACTACGATATTAATCTGCCTTCATTCCATGTTTAAGAGTTCATTAGTCTTCTTAGTATATGCACCAGATATGAGATTCTTTGATTGCACTATTCGTTTGGTCTTCTCTCAATATCGCGCATGCTCTTCCGAGAGCAATTTAACAAGGGTTCCTGTCACCGATGTGTGCAAGATACCGTAGTAAGTTTCCGGGCTATACAGGGGCTGCGAAGCTTCCATCTTAGCCAGTGGATCTGCTTCATGATTACCTACAATATCTTCATGACTGGGAACCCAGATCAGATTGACCAAGTTTTTATCGGCAACTTTAAGAAGAACTTGGAGGAAACTCCAGACCAGTCTGGAAGTAAACTCTTCAGATGCAGGAGCCTAGAGTGCTGCATGGCTGTCGGAACAAATGTAAATGTGCTGGCCTCTATAAGCCCGCTTGAAAATTTCCTCCAGGCAAGCTTTAATAGCTATTATTTCGGCCTGGAAAATTGTAAGGAATTTGTCCAGTGCTGTTGTTATCTCAGTCCAGACATTCTTCCCTTAGATTCCAGCCCCTGTTCCCAAGGAGCCTTAGAGCAGTCTGTATCTCATAGAAGACCTCCTGGTGCAAATAATTTTTTCCTCTTCCCTCCATCATTCCCTTCTCCCCTTGCAAGGGAGAGGACCTCAAAGTGTTTCATTGAGGATAATGTCCTCAACATAACATCAGTTTCCATAGCGAGGATATTACCCTGGCATAGCATGCGCTTATTCATATCATGTGGAACTTTTACGTCAACATCACTGAAGTTGATCCCTACTAGGAGTCTATCGACTTCAGCTGCCGCAAACTTCCTTACAAAAAGGTGCGTTGGCGGGATCCGAAATTCCCTAAAGAGCTGATGTTGGTTTTGTTTTCATAGCACTAGTGAGCGTCAAGCAGAAAACCCTTTGAAGACTTACTAGTTGTTCAATACTACTGATTAGTTCATCCTTTGGCAATCATATCGTTGATACATATTCTATTATGGGTCTGATTATCATTCTATATAACCAGTAAGTAATCCTGGGGTTCAATCCCCAGGTTCTCGCTATTGCGTATCTACAGGCCTAAAAAACTATCTTAGCCTCTTAACCATTGCGTCAACATGGAGTTTACAGGTTAATTTAGGGTCAAATATTACCCCTGAATACTTCGCTGATTTTGAAAATGCTACTTCCCTACCGTTGAACAGGAAGCTTCCTTCTTCTGGTAAAATGCCTGAGTTCTGTCTTGTCCCGGTTAATGGACAACCAACGGTCCCTGCACCATTATTCTACTATGTTGAGCGCTGACTGCATAAGTTCCGCTAAGGTGCCCTCATGCTTCTCTATTACTAGGTCATCTACATAGCCGTCAGTGTAAAAACCCGACTCGTTTAAAACACGAATCATGTCATCAACGACAAGCTCCCACTTAGTGGATGAAAGATGCTTCTGTAGACAACCCCTTGAAACTTAGGCCTTTACTTCGTTACCATGTAGCGAAGTATGTACTGATCTGCTTTTCAACATGGAGTGCATTTCCCGGTTTACCTTGTCACTGGGCAAAGCAAAAAATAGGTTCTTTGGAAATAGGCTTCTTAAAACTTGGGTTTCTTTAAGGTCTAAATCGTGTCTCCTTTAGAATTATTTAGACTGTTGCGCCGCCACGCCATGCCACCGGCCAACTTGCTTCAAAACCGTGCCGCCGCTGAATCGAATTCGGCGCCGTCGGCGCGGCAGCGTATCGGCGCGCCGACGTCATCTTAGGTATATTAACATTTTGCAATCTTTGATGGTGCCGGATTTCTTTTCGCCGAGTGATCTGGTGGCCTTTGATTGGTTGCGGAAATTACTGCGACCAATTAGGAGCCACCTCTGAAATCTAATTCCGGTGTCGACCACTGAAAGCCAGTGCTCTCAATAAGGCTCCCCAACCCCACTGCACATGCGTCGCACCAGCAGTCTCATAGGATGCTGATCGCGCGTTTATTTTAAATGATTAAATATGCAAATAAATTTTGTACAATATATAATAATTATAGAGGGCAAAAAAAAAAAGATGAATTATTTCGAATTCACTTTGATGAAAGAAGTCTTTCCCAAAGAGTTACCTTTTCCAAGGAAATCAAAATGTTAACTGAAAAAGTGCCTATCACGAAAGGTACACTAGCTTCACTAAACCCTTTTTTAGATGATTGCGGAATTGTGAGAGTCGGTGGCCAATTAAATAACTCTAACTTCAATGAGAACAAAAAGCATCCTTCACTTTTTTCCGCTTCCGATGATTTTACAAAAATGTTTTTTGAGATTGGGCATCAACGCCTTCTTCATGCTGGGCCTCAGTTCCTTTTATCTTCAATTCACGAAATTTTTAGCCATTGAGTAGCCGAAACTTGTCCAGAAAGGTGGTTAGGTCTTGTATCAAATGTTTTAAGGTTAATCCAAGAAGAGTAACACCTATGATGGGTGACCTGCCAAAGCTTAGAGTAACATCTTCACCACCTTTCTTTGCCACAGGGGTAGATTATGCCGGTCCCATAATCATAAAATATCGAAAGGGACGATGCTCAAAGAGAAGCTAGTGTTACGTTAGCGTTTTCGTGTGCTTTGCTATGAAGGCCGTCCATCTAGAGCTTGTTTCCGATTTGACGGCTGATGCATTTATCGCGACACACAGAGGATTGGCTTCAAGACGTGGACAACCTGCTCATGTGTACTCTGACAATGGGATTTTTTTTGTGGGTGCCAACAATGAGCTTCATCAACTGGTTATATTCCTTCTTGACGAATCTGAAAATCTTTCAAAAACAATTGACAATATGGGAATCTCTTGGCACTGTATTCCAGCTTATTCTCCTCACTTTGGTGGAATTTGGGAAGCTGGAGTGAAGTCCCTCAACCCTCTCTCTTCCGATCCTAGTGATCTATCTCCATTGAATCCTGCTCACTTTTTGATAGGGAGGCCACTTGGTGCTGTTGCGGATCCAGACTTGACGCACCTACCAGAGAATCGACTTTCCAGATGGCAATTGGTTCAACTCATGCAGCAGCACTTTGGAAGAGATGGAGCCTAGAATACGTGTCCAAACTTCAATAACGTGTCGAATGGAATAGTCCGCATCCTGAAATCAAGCAAAATACTCTTCTTTTGATCAAAGACAAAGAACTTCCTCCACTGAGATGGAAACTTGGGGGAATTGTTGAGCTTCATCCAGGAAATAATGGTATTTTCTGCCCTGCTACCATCGAAACAAGTACAGGCACATTACGACGTGCACTTGCAGATGTGTGTCCTTTGCCTATCGATTGAGAACTGTTTTAAGAAAATTTTCTCTCTCTCTCTCATTTTATTTTTTTTATGAATTTTTTGTTAGTCTATTCGCTAAAGAGGTGACTTTAACTCTCCTAAAAATAGCAGTTTGAATCCGTTTCAGAATCTTTCAAATGTTGCTCATACTGGATTTATTGCGTTGATTTCATGCTTGATATTAAAAATTTGTAATCAAGGATACGTACAGTTCTTCGTGGAATGATGAAATTGAGGCAGCCCGACAAGAAAAAAAAGAAGCGTACAAGAGAACGTTGAACATCACAGGCCTTAGCGATGAGGAGAGAAATAGACTTGAAAATTATTATAGACTCCTCACCGAGTCACGCCCACCCCGAAAGGGGTAGCTTGATGGTATAATAAGAATGATTATTATAATTATTAGAATCATTACAATTATCGAATAATTTGAAGTGATATGAAATAACAAAAAGATAAAAGTAGGCCATAAGAAATAATTTCACCTTCGTTTTCTAAAAATATTATGTTTTAGAAAATGTGGTATTTATTGACGGTTTCCCGTATTGAATATATTTTTGTTAATGGAATAAATAAATAAATAATCAAATATAAAATAATCCATAATGTAACAAATATTTTCATTGAATAAATGTATTATTTGTTATTTTTGGTTTTGTAATTAACCCATTTTTTTCAGATTCGGGAATTTTATGGTTCGAACATTTTATTTTTTGGGAATTTTCATTAATTTTATTATTTAATTATTAATTTTATGGAGGACTGAAAAATCCTGAAAAATAAAATATCCGCATCTGTCAAATTCCTGACGTAAGAAAATTCATGAATTTATTTTGAGAAGTTGTAGGCTCCGGAAGCTACGATCATGGTTCTT
>CAKNYM010052431.1:430554-474631 GCA_932195095.1 Andricus curvator
TATATATATATTTTTGAGGTGACAACGTACAGTCTATACATATATATGTATTGATTAATTAAATTTTTTCATGCATTTAATTTAAATATATTATCACGTGAATTTTTAAGTGGGCGGCGAAATCAACTTTTCACCTTGGATGCTGATATATGTTACACTAGACCATAATATGCGCGTGCCTTATTGATTATTATTTAGAGAATATTATATTATATATATATATATATATATATATATATATATAATATGGTTAAGAAAAATATATTAGTCTCAAAATTCTATCATTGTGTCATTAACTTGGACCGATAACAAATTTTGGGAATTTGTCGAAAAAATTCGTTCCAAAAAAATCCCTATGTTTCTTTTTACAGAATCAATGTATCGACAACAGGCACCTCCGATAGAAATAGTACAGATTCGTAAAACAACATATGTAACTAGTGCACTTGGAGGAGGTAATTATAAATCTAAAACGTCTATTCTCAACACTCTAAACCCCCCTGTTCATGACCATAGTTTAGTCTACAGATCTAGTTCTAGGGAGAGTTTAGGCACGTGGAAGTCGTTTCTGTTTCATTAATTTTTATATAATATATAGCATAAATTAAAGACTAATTGAGATTATTTAAGAATAGGTGCTCTTTGACAATTATTTAAACACAAAAAAATGTACAGTTTTCGTATATATGTCGCAATAAACAGGCTTAATTTTTTTTCAGAATCAACCAAAAATGTCTCGACAATGACTCATTGCTATAACTTTTTTTAATTGAACAACAAATGTTAACAAATGTTAATCAATTTCTCTCATATTTTATTTGAAAAATATAAATTTCAAACAAACAATATTTTCGAATATTTCTTTTCACAGAGAAATCATTAATTGTTAACCAAACAGTTGTATTAACCACGAAACATCTGAACCTTCAAGCAAAGAGACAAACTTTTTAAAAGACAGTTAAATTTGCAACAAAATAATACAATTATCAGCAAAATAATTCAATTTTCAATACAATACTTGAATTTGATCTAATCAAATACATTTATGAGTTAAGAAGATGAATTTCCATGAAAAGAGTTAAGTTTTCAAGCTAATAAGTCGAATGTTGCAGAAAACAGTTATTTATACACGAAAAGATGAGTTTTTAAGAAGAAAGGAAATTTTTAATGAAAGAGGATGAATTTTTAACTAAAAACTATTTGTTTTGTGTCGCAAATGGAATAGTTAAATTATTAATATGAGAAACTAATTTTTAACCAAAAAACAAGCGTATTTTCAACGAAATAGTTAAATTTTCAACTAACAAGCTGAATCTTCAACCAAGACAATGAATCTTCAACCAAAAAATAAATTTTTAACAAAGTAGGTCAACTTTCTACCAATTAGATGAATTTTTACGAAAAAAGATAATTGTGGCTCATAAAAAATGAAAAATAATTCGGGCCTGGGTGTCTACTTACTGTATGTTTTTGTGGTTGTAGAAACAGAATACAAAGTCCGTTTAACCCCATCATGTCCCGTTTTTGACATAACCTTAAAAAATCTTCTAATCCAAGCCCAACTAGCCGGCTATATCTAATATATTGAACCTCATAATCTCTTAACCCCATAACCATTCGACCCCTTCAACCCTTGATCACATAACCTCTTTACCCCATAACCTAAAATTCCAATAGCCACATAAGCTTAAAAATTACGAATAACGAATAACAAATCACAGGTAGATAGAATTTTAGTCATCTTTTTTTTTTGAACTATAACAGGCTAATTGGGCACAGATTATAGTATTTTTTATGGTTATGTCATAAACCTGACATGATGGGGTGAAATGGATTTCGGTTTCAGCGGTCCCAAAAACATAGTAAAAATGATCTGACCCCCAGGCCAGAATTATTTTTCATTTTTCGGTGGCTGTGAAGACTTTTTCAGGTTATGTCAAAAACCTGACGTGATTTGGTAAAATCGACTTCGGATTCAGTTTCAGCAACCCCAAAAATATGTAATAAACATGCTCTGACATTATGTGTTATTAACTATTTTTCGTAGAAAGATAATTAATTCTTTTCAATTTACAAGTCTGCTATTATTTTTTTGCTTCAAAATTCACCTCTTTTTCCCAAATTCCTTCTATTTTGTTGAAAATTCATTTCATTAGCAGACAGTTAATTCTCCTAACTGAAAATTTAATTAATAAATGTTAGGCTGAAAATCGATCGCTTTTATTTGAAAATTTAACTCTTGAATTTGACATTAAGAATTCATGTTTTTTTGTTGGAAGTTCAACTACTTGGTTGAAAGTCAACTGTTTTCTAAACTAATCGAATCTAATCGTATCAAAAATAATTTATTTCCCTATTTTCTTGAAGAATCATCCTATTGTCCCTGTTCAAGATTTGACTGATGATCTGTGACGAAAAAGGGGAGTAGTGAAAAGTCTTTTGAAATAACCTATCGTAGTTTTTGAACAGCATTCAGAACATAATGTCCAAAGCAATATTACAGTTGTTATTAGACCCACAATTCAGTACAATTTATCAGTATTTCTAAGTTAATAGATTTTTTAAATAATTATTAAATATTATTTTCTTGCAGTATACGATCTAGCCTTACCTAGTCAGGGTGATTTTATGCTCCACAACCAAGATTTTATACCTTTGTGTGAATTCGAAGTAAACACTGACAAATCTTCAGAGAACCCGATTATATGTAAACATAAAGGTAAGTTAAAAATTAACATATCTTTTTCTTTTTAGTATTACAGAATTCTGACTAAAATGTCCTTGGGTTCTTTATAGAATATTTTTTGTACTGAATATTTTCTGAATTCTTCAGGTAAAGAAGTCAAACCTGAACTGAATTATATACTAGAGAGTCGTGGCTCTTATACTGGAATCTATAAGCCTAATTATCGTGGATTTCGCAAGATTCATCCATGGGGGTAGGCGCATGCACTTCCTCGACCAGCCGGTAATTTGAAAACTTAGATACAATATAAGGCGAATGCGTTATAGAATTGTGTCTAAATCGTCCAGTTTTCTCTCAATCAGGGATGTAATTAGTAAAGTCTCCCTTATCGAAACTGACACCAGATTTCTGTGCAAAGAATATAAAAATTAGTTAAAGACGGCGCCGCGTGATTACAAAATAGGGTTTCGTAAGTCATTAAGACGTTAATTAAATCGTTCAAGCCTCCCGCTTCCATACTTTCCCACCCCTAGTCCTCTGCACTCCTTTCTCCGGCCTTAAGTTCACATCCCCGCACTTCACCAATCACTTCACCAACTTCTTCCTCCTCTCCTCATTTCCCCAGCTTACACTCCCTTCCCCTACTTCCCTTCTTTATCCCTCACTTCCATCCCCTGCTCACCCTGACTGCACCAATAGCCCTTGACTCATTTTCTCTCACTACACACTGGCACTTCATCAGTACCCCTACTTCCCCAACCCTCATTTCCGCTTCTAGAAAAAAGTACGACGGACGAACAGCTAGCTACCTGACCGAAACTATAAGCACTGTGAAAACTACAGATCTCTTCTTTTACGGTCAGTACTACTCGAGACTGTTTTTTTAGTCTTATTCAATACCTGCAATCAGCCTGAAATTGCTATCATTGTAAGCTTATATATATATATATATATATATATATATATATATATAATAGATTTATTGCTTTCGCGATGATGCATTATAATAAAATTAAGTGTTTCGGGTTTCAATCGTGAGCAAAACTACAAATCTTGCCGACGTTTCGTGAACAATGCAGCTCTCTTCTTCGGGGCTAACTTGAACCTGAAGTTTTGGGTTATGCTGTTCTTATATATATTCTCTACAATGCCTGTGATTGGCTAGAGCCAATTGATATTATATCCATTGTCCTGTTTCGTTATGATGCTCAGCTAGTGTTGATTGCGTGAAGTGTTTTAGCCTGACTTTACTCTCATGTTCCTTCACACTTTGGCTCACCGCCCTCCCGGTTTTTTCCAATATAGACTTTACCACAAGAGCAAGGGATTTTATATACGCCCGGAGCACTCGAAGGTGCCTTTTTATATTTAGGGTTTTTTAGAAGTTTTCCTATTCTCGCAGGTGGTTTAAATATGGTTTGGATGTTGTGTTTGTTGAGAATTGTCCCCGTTTGTTCTGCGTTTGCCGAATCGTTCTGTATTATGACTTGTTTAACGTTTTGTGATTCCTTTCGTAGGTTATTTTCATCTGTCATGGAGACAGCTCTTTATACAAGGGAGTTGATGACCGATTTCTTTCAAGATGGTTGGTGGTGGGCGGAGGCACGTAGGTATCTGTATGGGTGGGTTTTCCGTAAACTTCATGTCCTGATGTGTTATCAGATCTTTTGTGAACCAGTATGTCCAAGAAAGGCAATTTTCCGTTTGGTTCAATTTCCGTGGTGAACTGGATATTAGGGTGTAATCGATTTATGAAATCGGAAAACTTTTTTAGTTCATCTAGTCCATGTCTCCAGATGACAAAAGTGTCTTCAACTTAACGGCACCAAAATTCCGGTTTGAGCTTGGATTGATTCGTAACTTACATGTATGTTTTGCGCCGCTAGTGAAGACTAATACCTAATTACCATAAGTTTAAAAATATATATTCTCCATTGGTTTAGAATAATATTTGATATAATGCTGGTTTCCGCTTGCCAACAGGTCTTCATAACAAAGATCGACTGTCTACGTCAATGGTCAACATAGTATGAGGAGGATGTTGCACGCAACCATTGACGAAAAAGAAAAACCTATTAAACAATGTTAAATTAATGTATAATAAATAAAAAGATTTAGCATTGACACGAATTCTCTTTTATAACCTCATTATAATCACTCGTTTCACGTCACCATCTAAATCTGCAATAGATCTTTTGTTCGTGAGCAGCAATCTTCTAGTAATGAACGTAGGAGTGACGAAAATGCCTACTGTCGGCGAGAAAATTTGAGTGCTCTGGTTTTCATGTCAGAAAAATGAACGGAGAAAAAATGGTAGCTTGATGAGTGAATGGCCACTTTAAAGCCTAAAGTGTTGCATGTAAATGAGCTTGAAACCAATAAGTCAGAAAAATTTCCGAAGAGAAAACAAAATTTTGAATGTTCCAGTTCAAACAAAATTTCGATAAATATGACCACGAAGCTCTACTAAGAGTCACACAGGATAAATTTTCTAATTACGTATACATTTTTTTCCAGGTCTTTCACGTTGCAAAAAATTACCGCAATGGGTCAAAAAATCTTATAAACCGAATTTTCTAGTGTGGACAGACAACGAAATTTAAGATTAATTTGCAACCCAAAAGTTCAATTTTCAAGCAAAAACATGAATTTTCAACCAAAAAGATTGATTTCCTACCGATGAAAGCGAATTTACATCATAATTCATAAATTTTCAATAAAGTAGTTGAATTTTCCAAAAAATAAATAGTAAAATTGTTAGTCAGAAAACTTAATTTCCAACCAAAAAAACGAACGAATTTTCAACAATATATTTAATTATCTACAAAATAGAATGTTTCACGAAACAGTTGAATTTTCAACCAAACATATGCATTTTCAACCAAGTAAAAGAAAGTAATGGAGATTTGTAAATTTTTAAAAAATTCATTTATTGAAATTTATTAAATGTATGGGAATTTATTAAAACTTAGGAAATATATGAAAATGTCAAACGGAGTCATCATATGAGTGTAGTATGGTACTGAAAATGGAAATATTACATTATCCTTCTTGATTGATATTTTTTATTAGAAATTGATCGTTTCTAGTTCAAAATTTAACTATTTGGTGAAAAATTCATGTATTTTGTTGAAAATTCATCTTTTTTGCTAGAAAATGTATCGTCTTGGTATTAAATTCATCCGTTCTGGTTCGAAATGCAACACTTTTTTGAAAATTGATTTTTTTTTTGGTTGTTCAGTATTAGTAAATATCACTCGCAGTTGAAATATCAACTATTAAATGTTTCGTTGAGAATTCATGTTTTTGGTTGAATAAGATTCAAATACTTGGTTGAAAGTTGAACTTCTTTGTGAAAAATTCATTTTTTTTTTTGCCTGAGGATTCACAATCTAAACAGAAAATCCAACTATTTGGTCTTAAATTAACTTATTTGTTAAGAATTAAAACCTTCTGGTTTAAAATTCAACTGTTCCGCAAAAATTTAATTAAAAACTATACATTTTTGAAAGGAAATTATTCGATGTGCTGGAAAATTCATCCTTTTGTTTGAAAAATTAACTACTTAATTTAAAATTGATCTTCTTTGGATAAAAATTAACTACCTGGTTAAAAATAATTTTGATGTCAATTCATTTTTGTCTACTGGTCTAGAATCAATATTTTTAAAATATTGATTTTTGTCAATTGTGCAAAAATGCTCTCTTGCTCCGCTGGGATCCGAACTCGGAAATCTGAAATGTGAAAGAGCTGGGTTCGAATCCCAGCGGAGCAAGAGAGCATTTTTTTCACAATTAGAAAAAAATCAATATTTTAAAAATATTGATTCTAGACCAGTAGACAAAAATGAATCAAAATTACTAACGACATTTACCTGGTCAAAACCTTAACATGAAACATAAACCTGGATGAAAGTTGAACTATTTTGTTAAAAATTCATTTTATTTGTAAGATCTCTTTGGTTGAGAATTTAACTGATTAGGAAAATGGATTGAAAAAACAAATTTATTAATCTCTGGTACAAAATAAAACATTTTTCTCGCAGGACATTTTTTCATACGGCAAACTATTATTTATTTACCGCCTTATAAACAATATATTTTTCATCTCTTCGCTTCCCTACAAGCCACAATTTTCAAGTTATCAAAAAATGTGCTCTCGCCATGATAAGCGGTATTTAGAAAATTTTCAACTCACTGCCTATTGTGCTCAAAATGTGTACAAGCAAACACAACTTTGGCATAAAACATAAAAAAATTTATTCTATCTTAAAATTTTTTTGCATGGCGCCGTCATGTCTACCTAAAACATATATTTATGTAATATAATCATATAAGGGTCGATCCACAGATTTTTTCAAATACTAGCCAAAATTTTGCTTGACCATATCAGCCATTTAGCTGACGAGTTTTTTTCGAATACTAGGTGCCCAAAAATCCCCAAAGCAAAATTTTAGATTTTCCTGAATCAGAAATTTACATGAATTTGTTTTTAATGTTATTTTTTCGTCAATTTGACTTTTCTTTTTAAACCTGCGTAAAAAGGGCTATTCATAACAGATTAGCAGACCTGCATGATTTTTTATTATCAAATGAAAATTCTATACGATTCGCATCACATTTTACAACAATTCACGGAGAGAAGTTTTCATTCTAACGAAAGATCTCTTTTTACTTTCAAGATATCTAACAGATTCTGTGGTACAGCTGTGCAAATATGTCAATTTTGTTTAAAAAATGGTTTGTTTGTAACGCTGTACATTGCAAAAGCTTTATCCTGCGAAAGTTGATTTTTTTTTAAATTCAACCGTTTGGTTGAAAATGCATCCTTGTAACTTGTAAATTAGACTATAATTATGGTTAAAGATTCAAATAATTCATCAAAATTCAATTATTTTGTTATAAATTCAACTATTTGAAGAAGTCATTTTTTTTGTCAAAAAAGTGAAAGTTCAACTATTTGGTTCTGAAAATGCAACACGCTTTGACATGAAGTCTTAAGAATTTAAAGCGTTTCATATTGAATTCAATATGGTATCAACATTAATTTGAATTAAAAGAATTTATTCTCCTACTTTTCATCCATTTTTGTGAAAATTCGTCTTATTTTCCCTGCTTATACTAAGTCATACATTAACTAATTTTCAATTGTAAGTCGCGAAACAAACTTATTTTCTAGACGTTATGAGTTCTTTAATCAATGATAAAAATAGAATAATTTGTTTAAATAATTTTTACATTATTCAAATAATGCGTGTTTATTCAAGTATGTAGTTTACATTAAAGAAGCAGGAGAAACATCTTATCGCACCAAGTTTTCTACATACTTTAATATTTTTCAGTACTTATTTGTTTTCTAATAATACTCGTAAAATTTTAAATTAATTTACATTGTTTAAAAATATATTTTATTTTACGGATTTCATGCTGAGGTATGGAAATAAATATAATATACATTTTATATACTAGAGTTGAACCTAATATAGAAAAGTTCGCATTTTGGACAAAATCGCCTGCGAAGCACGATACACGTGATGAGAATGTGTTCGCTAAAGCCGAAGGAGCTTTAACAAAAGAGGATTCACAATCACCAAATTACAGTTGTCGATGCTTTGACCTTTAACTTTAAAAGGTCTGTGCACAAATATGGGAGAAGTACAGAGATGCATAAATTGTTCAGTTTGTTCGCAAAGTACTAATTAACAGTTTATAATAAATTAGTAATTTGTTATGATATATTGTATTTTTATGAACAGCAGTCTCAGATTTTGTAATGGTTTTAATTTTCAGGAGGTTACTTTTGTCTGTAATCCAGTTCAAAGTCATTTACAAGCATTATTATCAAACTAAATGGAAAATATAGAATTCTACAATTTGACTATTTTTCTTTAAACTGTGTTTCTGTATACAGAAAATTTCATTTACAAAAATTCATAACCGCGTAACTCTAGTGTAACCTGGAAATTGCGCAGAAAATACAAAAGCCGGAAGCCTATTTTATGGATGAGTTATTTATATGAAAGCTTGATATATCTATATATAATTCTTTATTGAATTTCAAAAAATTCATTCGAGAAAATTGAGCTGCTTCATGAAATTTCAAAATTTTTTTAAATATTTCCAGGTTCTTTCTTTCTCAATTTTATTAATTCTGAATTATTTTGAGGTATTCGAAGGAATTTTAAATTGATTTTAATGGTTTTGAAAGGAATTTCAAATCTTTTTTCTTAAAAATGCTGACATGTTAGGGCTTTTCGACAGATTCCTGGGATTAATTTAATGGTTTTTAACTGAATTTTATAATAATATTTTAATTCTTTTTCAAAGAATTTGCTCACAATAAAGCAAGGACTTCGCAGTATTTCAGAGATTTTTACATATTCGAGAGTATCTCCGAAAAATCTTTTTAAAGCGCTGACATCTTAGCGCTTTTCAACAGATTCCAGGGATTGATTTAACGGATTTTTACTGAATTTTATAATAATATTTCATTCCTATGATTTTCAAATTCAATTATTCTAATCATTCTTATTCTAATATTTCAAGCAGGAAAAAAGTTTTTGGTTTCGTGTCTAGAGGTAGGCGGGGTATCGGCAGATGGGAACATATATGAACTCCTATCTAATACAACAGTGCTGAAGGCTGGTGACCTTGGCATAAAACACCAACCAATTGCGACTCTCGGTTTCCATTCTCTGCCCCCCCCCCCCTCAGTAACCGGAGTTTTGGTGGGACTAAAATTACAACTAGACTCTCCACTATACGACGAATCACTACTTAACTTGGACATGATTTAGACTAGCAAAAATAAATTTCGCGCATAAAGGTGGTAGTTGGGTGTACAATATAAACAATGAATAATACAAACAATAAAATAGCCTCGGAATGGACTGAAACTTTGATTGACGAAATGCATACACACGCTAAACGTAAAGGTCGAGTTTCAGGCGATGAATGGAGACTGGGTGTTTGGAATGCTCGATGAGTGAATGATCTTAAGGTAGAAATATAGAAAATGGGGTGTTGATAGGCGGTTTTTAAATATGGTCAGGAGTAGACAGTGAATCACATGCTCGTCAAGGGGTCGGTTTGATTATGAATGAAAAAGCACGACAGCATCTCAAAGATCATGATTTTGAATCTCCTAGATTGTTGTGGGCCAGAATGAAGGTAGGAATCAGAAGATTATTTATCATAGCGTGCTATGCCCCAGTTAAAGGTGATCCTAAAGAAGTGAAAGACGCTTTCTCGGACAGTTTAAATGATACTATACGTGCTTGCGCTCATGGCGAAAGAATCATTATACTAGGAGACGTGAACGGATGGCTCGGCACTGAACGTCAGGATACGGATACAGAAAGGGTGCTAGGTAAGTTTGGAGATCCAACAAGAAAAAGTTATAACGGGGAAAAATTAGTCAGCTTATGCTTAGAAAAGGGCCTATTTATTACAAATACTTGATTGTCCGTCCAATCTTTGTGTTCAGTTGATGCAAACGTCTTTTGGTCTTTTGATTCATCTTCGGTTTTAGCATTCGTTTTGAATCAGCCAATGCTTTCGCAGTACAATAAAATGAATATTTGATGATCCAGAGGTCGGACTCCTCCGAGATATCCTCACGAAAGGATGCATCCATTTTAGCCAGATCTTGGGGCTTAGAAGGAACCTACATGCCAATGTTCCTCCTCGACCTGAAATCGCTATTATCTCTCAGAAAGTGTCTGCTTTCTGCGGTTGGTCTTAATGTCGCTTCCTCATCTTCGTCTGCAGCTTGTTTAAGCACTGGTTGGGGAAGCGCTCCACGCACATATCCATTTTCCAAAAGGTAGGCGTCTTGATTTCGTAAAGACTGATGCGAAACGTGCTGAAGATCTGGGTCTTTCTGGCACCACAGATTGTGCATACGCGCCATAAAGCATGTGTGAGTAGGGATAATGCTGGCATCGTAGCAGTTTAGCAAGTCATCCTTAAGTTGATTTGTCCACTTAATATGGAGGTTTCGCCAGTTCGTCGCTATGTTTCCATTTTAATTATTTTCAGCTCCCTGAACTATAGGGTGATCGACACTGTTTGCCGACCGATTGTCAAGTGATATGCGCTTTCGATCGTTCTGAACCGTACCTACAACTTTTTGGTGGTTTAGTGGTGTTATTGTTGTTCCCACAAGCAGTTAGGGGAAGGGTTCCACTTTCCCACCTTTCCCACTTATCTTAGATAAAAAATGTGTACATAAAAATATAGATTACCGAGCATCACGACCTTTTTATGAATACAAAAAAATTATCCTGAAGATATAACACAAATTTTTTAAATATTCAAAATAGCGGAACCCAAAGGATGACCAAATACGACTTGTTTGAATACTAAAAATAAAAAATGTGTGGCCTCATTGTGACACAGCAGCACCATCATCGTTTTCCAAAACATTTTGTATTTTCAGCAAACTCTAACGTACGACAAAGAAATTGTCAAACTACACTAAAGAAAAAATGCTGTTGAATCAAAAGTACGCGCTTTCACGCTCGGTCAAAAGCAAATTCTATTGATTCAAATGAATATTGAATGGAGCAATAATGATTGATTTCGGCTTGACAGAGTCACGCTGTGAATTCGGTTGTATATCAATTTCAATCGATAAGATCTGCTTTTGACCCCGTGAAAAATCGCGTTCTGCTGATTATAGGTACAATTTCAAGGAAAGTAAATACAGGTTAAATAAAGTAATGTGATAGAAGAGATAAGCGACAAATATCACTGGTGTATCTTTTTTACTTTAGACGCCACATTTCACGTAGTCATTTTTATTAATAATGAAGAAATCTCAATATCATATATAAACCAGTGAAACACATTCGAAACTTAATATCACCTGCAGCTCCGGAAATTCTCTAAAAATCAGTTCTTTGTCTACGACACAATGAAGAATTTTATTTTGACTCTAATGCTCTTCGCATTTATATTTCTTGATTCTGTTCGTAAGTAGAATACAACACAATAATACCAAATCAATCATATATTAAAATATCTTGCATCGAGATAATACCTATATTCGAAATTTATTTGTTTAAAATAGTTGAAACATATGTTATCATTGTATACGTGGCTTGTACATCTTCTGCGTAATTATGTATTCTCAGATATATTGTCCAAATAATTGTTGTAAAATGATTTCTTATGGATTATTTTTTATGCCATTTTGTTACAAAACCAATTCGAATGTATTATTACGCGGATTTTTAAGTGAATTTCCACGTCGACTTTTTTGCCTGGGATGCTAACATATATGTTACACTAGACCATAATATGCGCGTGCCCACTCGATTATTTTTGGTAGAATATTATATAAATACATATATTTCAATTTAATTTTTTTCATAAATCCAATTTAAATGCATCATTACGCGGATTTTTAAATGGATTGCAGCGTCGACTTTTTCATTTGGGATGCTAACATATGTTACACTAGACTATAATATGCGCGTACCCACTTGATTATTATTTGAAGAATATCATATAAATACATACATACTTAATTTAATTCTTTTCTTAAATCCAATCTGAATGCATCACCACGCGGATTTTTAAGTGGATTGCCACGTCGACTATTTTACCTGGGATGCTAACATATACTACACTAGACTATAATATGCGCCTGCCTTATTGATTATTATTTCAAGAATATTATATAAATACATATATATTCAATTTAATTTTTTTCCTAAATCCAATTTAAATGCATCACAACGCGGATTTTTAAGTGGATTGTCACGTCGACTTTTTTACCTGTGACGCTGACATATGTTACCATAGACCATTATATGCGCGCGCCTTAATAATTATCATTTAAAGAATAGTATATATGTGTGTATATATATATATATATATATATATATATATATATATATTCGGTTTCGGTTTCGATTCCTTGGGAATAGAACCGAAGGGCCTGTGACAAAGCCACCGAACGCGTCCTCGGGTTGTGGATAGAGGGTCCCTGTACTAAGGGTTTCTGCTGAATATGGTTACAATAATTAATAAGCAGTCGCGGACAATTGTCCAGGGATGGTCCCGAAGGAATAACTCCTAAGCGAAGGCGTAACAACCGTGCGAAAGCTGAATGGCACCTGGGTTAGTTGTCTCAAACGGTGACTCTGGGATACCGGGCGACCTCTCAGAGTATCAGCCTTATCTTTGCACGCGGGGCTTTACAAGGATGGACTAACCCTTTCCCTAGCTGCTCGTGGGAACAAAAATGAAACCACCAAAACACCAAAATATTGTAGATGCGGTTCAAGACAATCGAACGCGCAGAGCACCCGACAATGGGTCGGCAAACAATGCCGATCAGCCTAGAGTTCGGGGTGCTGAAAATAATTTAGATGGAAACACGACGACGAACCGGCGAAACGCCCACATTGAGTGGACGGATCGACTCAGGGATGACGTGCTAGATTGCTTCGGTGCCAGCATTATCCCTGTTCGCGGAGGCTTTATGGCGCGTATGCACACTCTGTGGTGCCAGAAACACCCAGAGCTTCAGCACGTTTCGCATCAGTCTTTGCGAAATCAAGACGACTACCTCCGGAAAAATGGATATGTACGCAGAGCGCTTCCCCAACCGCTGCTTTATCAAGCTGCAGACGAAGATGAGGAAGCGACAGTGAGACCAACCGCAGAAAGCAGGCACCTTCTGAGAGATGATCGCAATTTCATTACTAGAAGGAACATTAACATGCAAGTTCCTCCTAAGCCCCAAGATCTGGCTGAAATGGATACCTTCCTTCGTGGAGATATCTCGCAAGAGTCCGACCTCTGGACGATTAATTTCTCAGTTTATGTTGCTGCTAGAACTTTGGCTGATTCAAATCGAAGTCTGAAACCAACGATGGATCAAAAGACCAAAAGACGCTTGGACCAACTGAACAAGAAGATTGGATGGGCAAGACAGAATGCGCCCCGTGTTTAATGTGTGATTGACCACACAACATCTGGTAGACCGTTTACGGAAAGCGTTCAAAAGTTCGCCCAAGAACTAAGGATCTTGAATCACACACTAAACAAGTCAAAGCTGCTGACAATCAAGCAGCATATTGTTGACAAAATACGGCTGTTATCTGACGCAAGGAGGAGAATACAGAAGAGGGAGAGATGGATCAGGGAGAATCAACAGTTTCTCGCTGACCCATCGCGCCTCTTTAGCGATCTACCTGTTTCTGTCAAAAATCCACCCAAGCCCAAGGAGGTAGAGACTATTTGGAGAGAGGTGTACAATATCCCGAAAACACTAGAGATGAAAGAAGATACTGAAAATATCATCCGCTTCAATGAGTTTTGCGACCTCATAAAATCTGAGGAGGAATGTCCATCAATCACTGCCGAAGAGGTGAAAAAAGCACTGAGAGGTACGAAGAACTTTTCCGCTGCTGGACCAGATTGTATCAAGAACTTTTGGTGGAAGAAGTTTACTTTTACACACCAACATTTGGCCCGCATATTCACCTCATATTTAAAGTCGGAGACGCCCATTCCGCGATGGCTGGTGTTAGGACGCACTATACTCCTGCCAAAAAAAAGCAACTTGTCCAACCCAGAGAATTACAGGCCAATAACTTGTTTGAACACGCTGTATAAGATCTTTACAGCTGTCCTCAACAACAGGATTGTTCGACGAATTGAGCCTGTATGGCGAGAGATGTACGAACAACGTGGCTCGAAAAAAGGTGTAGCAGGCTGTCGAGAGAACCTGCTAATTGGCAGGTGTGTCTGTAAAGACGCTGCAGCCCATCAGCGCGTCCTGTCAATGGCCTGGATTGACTACCGGAAAGCTTTCGATTCAACCTCTCATAGACTTATCATCTGTCTGTTGGTAAGCTTGAAGGTACATCCACACATAGTGAGATGCATAGATAGATTGATGCCTCTTTGGAAAACTAGATTTACTATCTCATCTAGAAATTATCGTGTGACAACGAACAACGTCACCTTCCAGAGGGGCGTCTTTCAAGGCGATACCATGAGCCCTTTGCTTTTTTGCATCACACTTTTGCCTCTATCTCTCGCACTACGAAATTCTCTTCATACCTCTGTGACGACACTAATCAGCGCGAGCATAAGGTCACTCATGTATTTTATATGGATGACCTGAAGATCTATGCCTCTGGTAGAAGCAAACTTCAAACTGCTATAAATATTGTCAAGAACTACACAGGAGAGATTGGGATAGACTTTGGCTTGGACAAGTGTAACAAAATTTATCTGAAGAAAGGAAAGATTACTGGCGTTCCCAAGGACCGTGAGCTTGTGGATATAAGTGTTATCAGACATCTTAATACTGGAGAGACCTATACATACCTGGGCGTGCCTCAAAACGGCATTCAGGACGTAACATCAGTGAAGGAGTCTCTCCGAAGCAGATACAAGCATCTTCTTCGACAGATTTGGTCTTCCAATCTGTCGGCGTTGAACAAGGTATCTGCGACTAACATGCTTGCCGTCCCGGTTCTACTCTATTCGTTTACTTTTTTTTAAAATTATATATATATATATATATATATATATATATATATATATACATATATATGTAATAATTAATTTAATTTTTGTTATACATCCAATATAAATGTATTATCACGTGGATTTTTGAGTGGATTTCCAAGTCGATTTTTCCGAAATGAAATATAGGTATGAATATAAAATGAAATTTTTTAAATGATTACTTAATATCGTTCAGAAAAATATATTAGTCACAAAATTGTATCATTGTGTCAATAATTCGGACCAATAACAAATTTTTGGAATTCGTCGAAAAAATTCATTCCCAAAAAATCCCTATGTTTCTTTTTACAGAATCAATGTATCGACAACAGCGACGTCCACTGAAAGAAATAGTAATGATTCGTGGAACAAAATATATAGTTGGTGCACTTCGAGGAGGTAATTAGAAATCTAAAACGTCTATTCTCAACTCCCTAAACCCCCTTGTTCACGACCATAGTTTAGTCTAGAGATCTAGTTCTACGGAGAGTTTAGGCGCGTGGAAGTCGTTTCTAATTCATTACTTTTCATATAATATATAGCACAAATATATATAGCTCAATTTTTTTCAGAATCAACTAAAAATGTCTCGACAATGACTCCTTGCTATAAATTTTTTCAATTGAACAACAAACGTAAACAAATGTTAATCAATTTCTCTCATATTTTATTTAAAAAGTATAAATTTCAAACAAAAAATATTTTCGAATATTTCTTTTCACAGAGAAACCATTAATTTTTAACCGAACAGTTGTATTAACCACCAAACATTTGAACTTCCAAGCAAAGAGACAAATTTTTTAAAAGACTGTTAAATTTTCAACAAAATAACTCGATTTTCAGCAAAATAATTCAATTTTCAATATAATACTTGAATATGATATAAGCAAATGAATTTATAGCTTAAAAAGATGAATTTCCAAGAAAAGAGTTAAGTTTCCAAGCTTATAAGTCAAATGTTTCAGAAAACAGTTATTTATACACGAAAAGATGAGTTTTTAACAAGAAAGTACATTTTTAATGAAAGAGGATGAATTTTTAACTAAAAAATACGTGTATTGTGTCGCAAATGGAATAGTTAAATTATTAATTTAAGAATCTAATTGTTAACCAAAAACAAGCGTATTTTCAACGAAAAAGTTAAATTTTCAACTAACAAGATGAATCTTCAACCAAAAGAATGAATCTTCAACCAAAAAATAAATTTTTAACAAAGTAGCTCAACTTTCTACCAATTAGATGAATTTTTACGAAAAAAGATAATTGTGGCTCATAAGAATTACATTTCTGTTCTGGGACAACGGATTTTGTAAAAGAATTATAATATGGATTATAAAATGGACTTCGGATTCAGTTCCAGCAACCCCAAAAACATATAATAAACATGCTCTGACATTATGTGTTATTAACTATTTTTCGTAGAAAGATAATTCGTTTCAATTTAAAAGTCTGCTATTATTTTTTAGCTTCAAAATTCACCTCTTTTCCCCAAAATCCTTCTATTTTTTTGAAAATTCTTTTCTTTAGTAGAAAGTTAATTCTCATAACTGAAAATTTTATTGATAAATGTTTGGCTGAAAATCGATCGCTTTTAGTTGAAAATTTATCTCTTGAATTTGACATTGAGAATTCATGTTTTTTTGTTGAAAGTTCAACTACTTGGTTGAAAGTCAACTGTTTTCTAAACTAATCGAATCTTTGGCTTGAAAACTCGACTCCTTGGTTAAAAATTCATCTCTCTTAGTGAAGATTTAATCTTTTTTGGTTGCAAATTTCACTATTAGGTTGAAAATGAAATATGTTTCGACTTGAAATCGTAAGAATTTCATATTGAATTCAATGTGGTACCTACACGGTAATATAATATAAACTTTATATATTATGTTTCTACTTTTCTAAATTCTGATTTTAGAGACTTAAAGTTTGATGTTTCAAATTCATCAATTTTTTAAGGCAGTAAAATAACGGAAATTTCATATGAGGGAAAGTTCTAAATTCAAAATAGCATCTATAAATTCAATTGAGGCAAGTAAATCAACAAACGAATTAATTCTATAGAACGGATTATGTACTAGAATGGTTCATTGATAGATCGAGAGTGGCGTTCCAGTTAAATAATGCGACATATATTTTAAAACATAAATTCAATAAAAATCAAGTAATGATTCATGACAGACAGGTCAATGGTATCAATACGATCAAAGCTAGTAAAATATAAATTTACCTTGAACAAGTTTAAAAAACACTCGTCTTCAACATTCACAATTCGGAATACGAGAATTTAAAATGAAACGGTAACACTCAAAATATAATATTACAAATGAACTGGCACATCATATAAATACATGAGAATTCGGAATCACGCAACGAGGAGAAAGATATATACTTAGGCAACTGTAATCGCTGATTGAGCTGCAATGAAGATTTAGCGAACCATTTGCCGGTGAATCATAGTAGTTTATGATGCGATCGATTGTTGTTAACAATTGAGCCTGGGAGAACAGCTCTGAGTCAGGATCCCATTGATTTAACCAGCATCATAGAAATTTGGGAACCGGCATCATGCGCCGCATTTTGGCAGCCATTAACGATCAATTGGATGTCGTTATAAGAGTAGAAAAAAACCACGCTGAAAGGAGAACAATTTCTTTCAGCGCTCGCACTTTTTTTGCACAAATACCCCCTTACACATTTAAACTGGTTGCGTTACTTAAAGCGAATGAACATCGGTGCTGGATAGCGCAGCGCTGTAAGAAACGTCTCCCTCGCGTTCATCACGGTTTCCGTAAATGAAACAATCATTTGGCTAATTATCCGCGCGCTTTTTCGTCATTCCGCGTCTTTATTCTTTCGCCAATACCATGCGATAAATCTGTCGCCATGTCTCATTACAATCAAATACCGCCCATTATAATATTTTACTCGCGGCATGATTCGAAACGTATATTTTGCCACAGTAATTGTATAAAAAATACTTTATTTCCCTATTTTCTGGAAGAATCATCCTATTGTCCCTGTTCAAGCTTTGAGTGATGATCTGTGAAGAAAAAGGGGAGTAGTGAGAAGTCTTTGGAATAGCCTAGCGTAGTTTTTGAACAGCATTCAGAACATAATGTCCAATGCAATACTACAGTTATTATTAGACTCACAATTTGGTACAATTTATTAGTATTTCTAAGTTAATAGATTCTTTGATTTTTTAAATAATTAATAAATATAATTTTCTTACAGGAAATGATCGAGCCTTACCTGTTGCGGGAGATTTTATGCTTCACCCAATTGATTTTAGACCTTTGTGTCGATTCGAAGTAAACACTGAAGAATCTTCAGATGACCCGTTTATATGTAAACATGAGGGTAAGCTAAAAATTAACATATCGTTTTCTTTTTATTATCACAGAATTCTGACTAAAATTCCCTTGGGTTCTTTATAGAATATTTTTTATACTGAATATTTTCTGAATTCTTCAGGTGAAGAAGTCGTACCAAGGCTGAATTACATACTATACAGTCGTGGCTCTCATACTGGAGTCTATAGGCCCAGTTTTCGTGGATTTCGCAAGATTCATCCATGGGGGTAGGCGCATGCACTTCCTCGACCAGCCGGTAATTTGAAAACTTAGATACAATATAAGGCGAATGCGTTATAGAATTGTGTCTAAGTCGTCCAGTTTTCTCTCAATCAGGGATGTAATTAGTAAAGTCTCCCTTATTGAAATCGACTCCAGTTTTCTGTGTTAAGAATATAAAAATTAGTCAAATACGGCGCCGCGTGATTACAAAATAGGGTTGCGTAGTTTATTAAGACGTTAATCAAGTCGTTCAAACCTCCCGCTTCCATACTTTCCTAGCTCTAGTCCTCTACACTCCTTTCTCCGGCCTTAAGTTCACATCCCCGCACTTCACCAATCGCTTCACCAACTTCTTCCTCCTCTCCTCATTTCCCCAGCTTACACTCCCTTCCCCTACTTTCCTTCTTTATCCTTCACTTCCATTCCCTATTCACCCAGACTGCACTAATAGCCCTTGCCTCATTTGCTCTCACTACCCATTCACAATTCATCAGTACCCCTGGTTTCCCTTCCCTCGTTTCCGCTTCTAGAAAAAAGTACGACGGATGAACGGATACCTGACCAAAACTCTTAGCACTGTGAAAACTACAGATTTCTTTTTTTACGGTCAGTACTACTCGAGACTGTTTTTTTAGTCTTATTCAGTATCTGCAATCAGCCTGAAATTGCTATAATCGTGAGCTTACATATATAATAGATGTATTGCTTTCGCGATGATGCATTATAATAAAAATAGGTGTTTCGGGGTTCAATCGTGTGCAAAACTACAAATCTTGCCGACGTTTCGTGAACATTGCAGCTCTCTTATTCAGGGCTAACTTGAAACTGAAGTTTCGGGTTATGCTGTTCTTATATATATTCTCTACAATGCCTGTGATTGGCCAAAAGCCAATTGGTATTATATCCATTGTCCTGTTTCGATATGATGCTCAGCTGATCCTGATTGCGTGAAATGTTTTAGTCTGACTTTACTCCCATGTTCCTTCACACTTTGGCTCACCGCCCTTCCGGTTTCTCCAATATAGACTTTACCACAAGAGTAAGGGATTTTATATACTCCCGGAACACTGGGAAGTGCCTTTTTATATTTAGGGTTTTTTAGAAGTTGTCCTATTCTCGCAGGTGGTTTAAATATGGTTTGGACATTGTGTTTGTTGAGAATTGTTCCTATTTGTTCTGTGTTTGCGTAATCGTTCTGTATTAGGATTTGTTTAACGTTTTGTAATTCCTTTCGTAAGTTATTTTTGTCTGTCATGGAGACAGCTCTTTATACAAGGGAGTTGACCGATTGCTTTCAAGATGATTGGTGGTGGGAGGAGGCACGTAGGTATCTGTATGGGTGGGTTTTCCATAAACTTCATGTCCTGATGTGTTATCAGATCTTTTGTGAACCAGTACGTCCAAGAAAGGAACTTTCTGTTTTGTTCAATTTTCGTGGTCAACTGGATATTAGTGTGTAATCGATTGATAAAATCGAAAAACTATTGTAGTTCATCTAGTCCATGTCTCCAGATGACAAAAGTGTCTTCAACTTAACGGCACCAAAATTCCAGTTTGAACTTGGGTTGGTTGAAGAGTTTAGTTTCTAGGTGTTCCATAAAGATTTGGGCTATTACAGGTGAGATAGAAGATCCCACTGCTCCTCCTGAGGCTTCTTCGTAGAATTGGTTCGTAGAACTCGTAGCTTACATGTATGTTTTGCGCCGCTAGTGATGACGAATACCTGATTATCATAAGTTTTAAAATATATATTCTCCATTGGTTTAGAATAATATCTGATATACTACTGATTTCCGCTTGCCAACAGGTCTTCATAACAAAGATCGGCTGTCCACGTCAATGGTCAACATAGTATGAGGAGGATGTTGCACACAACCATTGATGGAAAAGAAAAACTTATTAAACAATGTTAAATCAATGTATAATAAATAAAAAGATTTAGCATGGACACGAATTCTCTTTTATAACCTCATTATAATTACTCGTTTTACGTCAACATCTACATCTACAATATATCTTTTGTTCGTGAGCAGCAACCTTCTAGTAATAAACGTAGGAGTGACGAAAATGCCTATACTATCGGCGAGAAAGTTTGAGTGATGAGTGAATGGCCACTTTAAAGCCTAAAGTGTTGCATTTAAATAAGCTTGAAACCAATAAGTCAGAAAAATTGGATGGCTTACAGACCTAAAAGTATCATACAAAGTAAGGTTTGACAGTTTTTACTGACAGTGAATTTTCGGGAACTGTTCCTTATTGAAAAAATAATAAGAAAAATGTGAAAAAAATGTTGAAGCTTCTTTAAATATTTCTCTATCAATTGCCGTGGTGAAATTTCAAAAATTTAACAAATTGTTTGCATTTTTACATAAATCTAAATAAAAAATTTACCTCAATGAGTCCAAAAATAATTGCTAACCGAACATTCAAGTGTCCGGCGAGAAAAAAATGTGGAATGTTCCAGTTAAAACCAAATATCGATAAATGTGACCGCGGAGGTCTACTAATAGTCACTAGGGGGGTGCTTCCACTGTACTACCCAATGTAAAAAATGTGTCACGAGAGTTGAAAACGGCCGTGCGGCGGTGCTGGTAGTAACTTTGTTCTTCAAAGCCATGCATACCATAGGAAAAATGCATAAAAATTACAAAAGGAATATGAAAACCCGTTTAAAATAATTTTTTCTTCATAATGTAGAGTCAGGTAGTAAATGAGAGTTATGTACTTACTTATTATTTTGTTAAATATAGGAAAAAGCGGCATAATTGACATAATACAAAAAAATAATTTTTGTTTGTTTGAAGATTCATAAATTTAGTTGAAAATTTAACTATTTGGTTAAAAATTGATATTTTTGTTGAAAAATCAAATTTTCAGGTTGAAAATTCTACTTTTCGGTAGAAAATTCCTTTTTTTGGCCTAAAAATTCAACACTTTGGTAGAAAATTCATCTATTTTCTTTAAAATTCTACCTTTTCTGTCGGAAATTACTCTATTTCATTGAAAATTCATCTTTTTGTTTGAAAAGTTAACTGTTGATTAAAAATGCATTTTTTTGTGCAAAATATCCAACTACTTGGTTAATAGTTGAACTAGCTGGTCAACAGTCATTTTACTGGTAAAATTCACGTTCTTGGTTGAGAATTTAGCTAAGCTCCTCAAAGTCATCATTTTTGGGGGAAAATTCAACTGTTTTAATGAAAAATTGCTATTTTTAAGAGGAAATCCTATGAAATTTGTATTTGCTTATAAGAAATCATCCATACAAATAAGCGTCATAATTTTTTATTTTTGACATTTTTGACCGAAGATTCTATTTTTATTTGTCGAAAATACTTTTAAAAAAATCCAAAATTCCATTTTCCAGCAAAAATACACGAGATATGAAAAAAATGTTGCAGAGAAAAATGTTTCATCTCGAAAAGACGAACAAAGTTTCTTCTAGATTTTTTCTGATGAGACCCATATTTTTCTGTTTAATCGTGGAAAATGTTATCAAGAATAAAAATTTCAATTTTGCGTTCAAACTATGCAAGATGCACAAAAAATCAATAAAAAATTGTTCAGCCAAAAAATATGAACGAATTTGTAGTTTCAAATTTTCTGATAGGATGCACATTGTTTGTTTTAATCGTAAATAATATGATAAAAAATTAAAATTTATGAAAAAACGATACAAGCTACAATAATATGTTTACTAAAAACATTGTTCCTCCCTTCCTACATTAATCATCGTTTTCGATGATGAGTTAACTTAACATTTTAGTTTTCTTTAACGCATTTCTAATTTCGTGTTTATCAAATTTTTGTTAAGTTACATTCTTCTTATATGTGTCTGATATGAATTTTTGAAATGTTATAATCGTTTTCTAGTTTGAGTTTTCTGTATGTTACGTTCTGGATGTAGGTGAGTACTGTGTCTATATTTGGTACGTGACTTGGTGAGTACAATCTTCATTTTATGCTTTTCTTCGTGGTTTGTTGTGATTCAATGTTTTGACTACATTTTGTTTTGCAAAACAATTTCTCTAGTGTCATCTAAATTCTTCATGCTGTCATCATGCTTGTAGTTTCGACTCTTCTCACACGGTGTTTTACGAGGATTATTGCAGTGGTAACAATATTGCGATGGATTTAAGCCAAAATAGTGCAACGTCGGTTTCTTCCGGTGAGAAAGCTTAGAAGATTTTCTTCCTCTTAGTGTCGTTTCCTGTCTTGTAATGGCAACATCTAATAATCATGGGTTATCGTGCGAATCACCATCTATTGTTTTGGATTTAGATTCGTTTTTTGGCAGTTTGTTTTCTAGTTTACATCCTGTTGAAATATCCAAGTATCCAATTGTGCTACGTGAAAAAAAATCGTATGCAGTTTCGGTGTTACTGAAATTCCTAAAAGTTTATAACGTTTTTGAAGTTCTTCAATATGTTGTTTGAAATCTGGTAGTAATTTCACAGTGAAAAACAGTCGTTAACGACTGTTTTAAACTTTCCAAAACTATCTACGTACGTCGTACGCCATGTAACCTGCCAAACATCCAACTGCTTTATCTATCACATAAATTCTGAAGTTTGTCAACATAGTTAAGTAATGCATTACATGCATTTCCATCAAATCGAAACTGACCACTATTTGTGTAACTTCTTGCGACGTGCCTTTTCTGCACCCATTGTAAAGCAATATCAGGGTACAGTTTATGCATGTTACTGTAGAGAGTATTAACGCAGCCTAACAAAAGATGCAGTTCTGGAGGAGAAATTACATCCAAAATTAATTGATCTTCATCTGAACAAAACAAAGGTGGATTGACACAATTTTTGAAATCTGTAATCTTTTTTTTTCTCTTCCATGATTACACCAATCATTATAATTAGAAAGACAACTAGCTGGTGTTCTCAAAGTACCACATGAACTTAAATTAGGTTTCGTGACATCACACCAAATACACGGGCAATAACTTGCGTTATTTGTCAAACCAGTAATTATTATGTCACGATTTTCTACATTCTGTTTATATTATTGTGACGTATTCTTTGTTTTTCATTGTTAAAAGTATTTTAAATTGTTATAAATATGTTAAACAACATTAATTTTGATGCTATTTAAATGATTGATAATTATTTTCTTATATGCTATTATATTCATATAATAAGCAGATAATGATAATCGTAAAACGATATTTTTTTATTAAAATGCTATTTTTAATAAATTGGCCACGTGAAATGATTTTAAAAAGTAGATCAGAATATTCCTAGCACATCTAAAAATCATAATAAATATGAATTTCAAGGCAACAAACCATTTTCATTTAAACTTCCTTCTGGCGAACGTCTTCTCTTGTTCTGTTCTAGCATTGAGGGTACAAGTTATCGCTTTTGCCTGTGTGGCCATTTCGTGCACATGGTGTGTGTCCAATACGCTTGCTGATGTGGACATGTCCTTCACGATGCAACAGGTAATTTTAGTGTTGAGTCTGTATTGGTTTTGACCATTTTTCGTAACTTTTGATGGTGTTAGATTTTAATTACTTTTTTTGTATTAGTTACAGCCTCCAAAATCGAATATATTTCGGTGTCGGACCTGGACTGTGGCGATCTGAACATCTCTGATCTTGTGTCGGAGTTGCCGGGGCCAACTTTGGCTGATTTTTAATGGCTATGCTTGCAATCCATTGATTTGATTATTAATTTGGAAGTTTCTTATTATTGTTTGTGTATGTCTATGAATTGATGAATAAATTCCATCTCGTATATTGGTTTGTGCATGTTTTTTACTATAGACATAACTAGGTTTGGTTTTTGAAATATTTATAAATTTCGAAATTGTATGTCTTTAGTTGAAAGTTAATATGTGTTCTTTATTTCCTTCCTTTTCGAATATGTTTTAAACTTGTGTTCATTCAAATTTGTCTGATTCAAGATACACTGTTAAAAATGTTCTTAAATTTCAGTTACAAATTTTCCTGAAATTCAAGACACACTTTATTGAAATTCAAGTTAATGGAAAAGTATAGTAAATTTCAGATTTATTTCGTATAATTAAGAATAAAATTTAAAGTTCAGAGACTGTTCTTTAATTTTCAATGCAAGTATTGAGGTATAAGAACAGGTTTGTAAATTCAATACCCAGAATTGAGAGCCTGGTTAGGTTCCTGGAGTTTCAAGCACCCCGTATTGAATCTGCGTTTCAGGTATAAGTCGGCCTAAATGAATCGTTAATGTATAATACCTTAAAAGAATTTTCCAAAATTGTTAGGGAAGTTTTAACTTTTATGATAAGAGTATTAAATATTCAGTATTCTAGTTTAGAATTTATGTTAGTGCAACTTGATTTCCACTGATGAACTAAAAATTTATATACATGCCTTAAATTTATGAAAGTTAATAGTTTCGACATTCTTATTTAACAATTAGCTAGTATTAATTGAAATAATAAAATTCAATAAACACAGACTGTTGACTTATTTAGTATCGTTTAAATAATGTTTTTAAAACATCGGAATGTCCGTGAACCCGTCGTATATCACACGTAATATGGAACGTAAATACAAACGCCTAAGTTGTTACGGCCTTATAACGTTCAAGTAAAACAATAAAAATATGTTCTTAATCAAAATCCTGCTGAATAAAAAAAAACTTTCTTAAATTTTCCAGATTCTTTTTCGACATATGTTTAAATCTTCAAAACTTAGGATTACTCCTCTAAAATAAAACCTCGCTGTCTAGCGCGTCGAGACTCGGAGAGTGGGAGTCGGAAGTTTCGTCTGCTGACCGCTTGAGTCGCAGCGCAGTCTTTCGGGATCTCTCTCGCAATCAACATTTCGCGTAGTGTGCATATAAACGGGGCAGAAACAACGTTCAGTATCGCTTTTCGGCCCTATGTTTTTGAGTTTCAATATATGTTTCGTAACTTTCAATACTATGGTCATAAGTTTCAATTTATGTGTATTAGGTTTAAATAGTAGGTTATTAGGTTTCATTCCTAGGTTCTTAAGTATCAATATACTCGGTTCTTAGGATTTGATACTAGGTTCATAAGATTCAATACAAGTTTCTTAAGATTCAATACTCGGTTCCTAGGTTTCAATACATTGTTCATAAGTCTCAACACTAGGTTCTTAAGTTTCAATTCTCAATACTTAGGATTCAATACGCAAGGTTCATAAGCTTCAATACGCGGTTCTTAAGATTCAATACTCGGTTCTTCAGTCTCAATACAAGGTTCTTAATTTTCAATACTTGCTTCTTAGGTTTCAACACAAGGTTCTTAAGTTTCAATACTCGCTTCTTAAGTTTGAATACAAAAGTTTCAGAACTTTAAGGTACATTTAGCACTGTTCCGGGCTTCACATACTTTTCACTTAAATTTACGGCAAAAATTTTTAACAGTGTAATATCGCGAATTTTATAGCATACCAGACTTCTATAAGTTTTAATAATTGGAAATTATCGTTAGTTTCAACTTAAAATTATTTTCTGTTCATAACATAGCTAATTTGGTCAATTATGGGTCTAAAAATACTGCTGCGTTGAATTCTAATATGAATATAATCACGCTAAAATAAGAATCAATTGTTTTTATGAAATTTTTATTCTATAAGTGAGAATTCTCCCATGTTTGGTTTCATCGAATATGATGTGTCTGTTTACTGGCTTTACAGCGTAATTCTTATTTTGTTGCCATTGATTTTACTCACATGTGTTTAAGGCTCTAGTAGGGCATGCTCAATTCTGTTGTTTGAGGTTAGGCGGTTCGATGGCTTGCATATTTCAGGTAGCACGTTCCGTTGTGTAGATTTGCTTTCATGTTGATTCACTGTGGTTGGTGTGTGTCAATTCTTCTCTTCAGGCGGTCCAGTGTTTCTTATCGCTGTAAGATTATACTCCTTGTACGGGCAAACATAACGAATGATGACGTCAGGTCATCTACTGTGCCTTCGTTGCTTTCCTCTGCCTCCGGAAGCCATTTTGTCGGAGTACTGTTGCGTTTCTACTGGTGTATCTCTCGTTGGACGGGCGGAGTCTCTGTACTGCGGTAGTATTCTACTTAGTGCAAGCGGCCATAATGAATGTTAACGTCAGGTCTGACGCTAATCCTTTGTTCCACGGGCATCGAGGCTGGTCTTTTCGAAGTCACGGTGTTCGTTTGGTCAGCCATGCTTGACCCGCGTTGGGCTTATGTTTTCAACTATTTCAATTTGGTCATGTACAGTTTTGGTGGATTTTATGATTAAAATGGAGGAAAACAAGGTGCCCTTGTGTCTGCTCCCTTCTTAGAATTTTTCATCGTCCTCGATGAAGGTGGTTGAAAGGGGGCTGAATAATTGAAATCATAATCATTATTCCGTTTTAGGCTTCTCGGACGCTGGTTGTCGGGATGTGCGCCTGTGGTGTTGATGCCGTCTTTACTTTGCTGCATTGTTTTTCTTGCTTGTTATCATTTGACAGGGGTCGCATTTCTTCCTCAATTTGACCGTTGTGCTGTCATTTTGCCTTTCTTTTTGGCTGCCTGCAGATATTAGCTATTGCTTTTCTTATTCTATATATAATCATTATTGATATGACTATAGATATTCCAGAGATTAATCCTATTGTTATGTGATTTTTTTTCTTGTAATTTTGTTGTTGCTCGAATTCTAATAATTGATTCTCAATTCCTTCTGATGATTTTCCATGCTGAAATTCTTTCCAATTTTTGGCTGGTTGTATTTTTAAATAATTTTCTTGCGTGGAGGTGAGTTTTGCGAATTTTCGTATTACAGTTGATATATTAGTTATATTTAATGAAATTTCTGCGCTGTATTAGCATCCAAAATGAGTCTTCCTGCAATGTGACTCTTATATTGCACTCTTGTAATGCTGTTACAGATGGCATAATTAACATAGTAATTTCACAATTATTAGTGGTTGATGTAATATGCATCGGCTGAGTTGCTTCACAAATTGTTTTATGTACAATTTTTATGCAAGAATTTTGATATTCTTGATTGGATAGAAAGAATTTTTGATCATCAAGTGATATAGCTATGTATGGTTGTTTGGGTAATATATATGCGGTTCCAGATATATTGCCAATCAATTTTTGTGGTACTGGATACGGGTGTATTTTATACAATTGACAGGATTTTCTTTCTGTTAGGGCAACGTCTACTGATATCATTAGTTTGTTTGAGTTGTATCCGATATCAGCCTTACCTATTTGATGCAAATCTTCGGCTTTGATATGTTCACTGTATATTGCAATTTCATATTCACTTGTTTCTTTGTGTATTTCCATTATTATTTCGTTTGTAGTTTATTGTCGGTTATTAGGGCTCGATGCACTTTCTTTTCTCTAGCATTTTCTACGATTTTGATAAATTGAGAGAGAGAGTGTTAAGTAATTGATCGCATTTTGCTTCTACATGTGCTGTCCATTGCCTCATGTAATTAAGGTACCTGATATCTTTTATGTCCTTTGCTTGATTTTGCACGTTACTGTTCGTTTTTTCTAATATTTATTGTATTTTTTTAATTTCATTGGTTCTTACGTGTAATTCTTCGTGTATTGCATCGATCTCTGCGTTGACTATGTGCGTTTGCTTGCCTAAAATCCTACTTAAATTGTTTTGTCTCGTGTAGAGTTCGTCAATCCTATCTGCATACTCTTCTCAATCTTCTGATGTCAGGAGTCCAAGAACGGGTCCTAGAATTGATCCTATGAATCTTAGAATTGGTACTCGACGTTTACTCATTGTTCTACGTAGAGATTTACTTTCTAGTTTATGATGCTGAATTTCAGATAGCATTTTGTTCAGATTGTTGTGCTCCTTTTCTATTTTATGAAGTTGAATACTTAGTGTATTAAGCTTTACTTCATCTCTGCAGTCTTCTTCCACTACTCTGTTCATACACGATAAATAGTGGCTGTGAATATTTCGTTCTATGGTCTTAGTGTCGAAATGATGCGTAAAATTTCCAATATCTGAGAATATTATAATTCTCCAGTGATTCCGCGTCAAATGTATGGAGTTCAGTTTTTCGTAGAACAATCCGGAATTATCTGTTAATGGTTGAATGTTATACAGTGTATGACGTCCGGGGATAATTGGCAGCAGAAGAAATAGGATCCAATTCCACTGCAGGTGGCCTGACATTTAATTGAACTAGTCCATCTGTGCGTTAAAATTTTAAATTAATTTTACTTATAATGATTTGTTTATAGTTAGCTCAATCTTCTTTTTAGTGGAAAAAGGAGAGGAGAAAAGGCAACCTCCAGTTCATCTTCCTTTTATTTTTTTTTCGTTTTTCTTTGTTTTTGTTTTATTCTTTCCTTTATATTGATGTTATGAGAGGAGGAGGTGAGAAGGTAACCTCCAAGTCCTCTTCCTTCTATTTAGTTTTTATTCTTGATTTATTTTATTTTCTTATTTTATTTTTATTTTTTTAATTTTTCCTCTTTTCATAACATCGTTACAACTGTCAAGTTAGAATCCTTAAGTCTAAAATTTACATTATTATATGTATTTAATTTATATATGTATAAGTAACTATAATATTTCATAACGTAATGTGTTATATAGATCACATAATTTCTTCCGAAGACCTTTGCAGAGTTACTTATAATGTTTTAGTTTGCATTTGTGTAGCCTTTTTTAATTCTCGTTCAATGATCCCAAAAGCTCTTCTTCAGAACCTTCCCAAGTTTTGGCCAGACGTTTATTCCTTAAAACCTCTTTATTACAGTTACTTATTGTGTGTCCCCTTAAGTAGCAATATTCACAACAATCTTCCCATTTGAAGAGTTTGATTAATATTTTTGACGCATTATCCGCGCATAAAACATAGATTTCATTAAGATGATTCTCAGTACTTTCTTCACTAAAGAAATAAACACCTGCCAATTCTTTCAACATTTTCTTAGCTGCAGCGTGCTCTCCTGCTCTAGTTTTAGTTTCTTTCTCGCCAACAGTGATAAATAGATTCCCACGTTTGATATCTCTCACGACGCATTTGAGTAAATATGTTTTATTATGCGGAGGTCCCTCCTCTCGATGTATGCTATGATTGGGTTTAGACAAATTATATTCGGCAGTTAGTTCCTCTAGGGGTCCTTTGGCAAACCTTATCTGTTCTATTTCACCTTTAGGTTGGATAGTTGAGGGGTAAATTTACCCCTCTGGTAATTTGGTCATTATGATTGACTCCGTCATTCTGAAAAAGGAAGTTTGTATTATTATTCAATATTATTGAAAGTCCCTCGTGAGCAATTTTTAATTTGTCTACATGTTTTTGAAAACGTTTCCCGTCCATGGTTTCTAAGATTGCGGTGTGTTTATCCAAGAGTTCTGCATTACATAAGGTCCATGGCTTTTACTGTCTAACTTATTCGATTTTGTTTCTCTTTCAACATAGACTTTGTCTCCTATTTTTCCATTGAAGGGTTTTAGTTTTCTGTCGTAGTGTAGTTTAGAGCGATATTTAGCGTTGATTAAGTTTCTAGCCGCGATATCTTTTATTTCGCTTAACCGTAATATTAAGTCTTTCAAATAGGAACCATACGTTTCCAATTTTTCTTCAGAAGAGAATGGGCTAGGAGTACAAGCTATTTTTCCAAATACTAGTTCGAACGGAGTGAATTTGGTTTCTTCATGAATTGAAGTGTTATAAGAAAACATGGCGAAAGATAGTAATGTGTCCCAGTCGTCATAGTAGTCAGCGTACGATCGGATGTAGTCGACCAATACTGCGTGGCTTCGTTCTAAGGATCCATTTGACTGAGGCCTATATCCTGAAGTAGTTATTTGGGTAATTCCAAATATTTTTGACAACTTTTTTAGAATAGTGCCTATAAATGCACTTCCTTTGTCTGTTAGTATTGCTTTTGGTGCTCCATACTGAAAAATTAAATTTTTGGCTAGAGCGTGTGCTATTGTATTGGCTTTGACGTCCGGTATGGCCACGGCGATGCAATATTTTGATAAATTATCCTGCATAGTGAGAATGTGTCGATTTCCATCAGGTGTTATTGTTAAGGGCCCTACTGTGTCAAGGGATACTTTATCAAAAGTGTATATGGGCGTATCTGTTATAATCACGGGTTCGTGGGTTTTGGCTCGAATTATTCTTTTGTTACTGAAAAACAACACATTTTCGCACGAAGTCAGTAACCTGCTCTTTTATTCCTGGCCACATAAATCTTTCGCGTATTCTTCCATAAGTTTTATTAATCCCCTTGTGTCCTCCTATTTTGCTTTCATGATTTTCCATTATTATCTGGGCTCGATTTTCTTCCGGTGGAATTTGCACATTCCAATGGCATATCATAACTTCAAAATTGGTGTTTTCGAATATTTCCTTCAACATTTTCAAAATACATAGTACCTTTTTGTAGATCTGTGATTAAATCTCCGCGAAGTGAGATTCGGAAAGAATTCACGCTTTCTCTTTTTAGGGCTACATGTAGGTTGTGTAACCCACTTCTCAAATTTTTTTTTAGTGATCGGATCGAAGTAATTTGATTTTATAATTATCGTGTAGATTTTATTGTTGCCACGAGGGGTTATTAACACCTGACCTATTTTTGGGTGTCTTTCTTTAATCTCTGACGGATCGATGGCTTTGATGACTATTAATAACCTTCCTATAGGGGTTGTGAATTCGCAATCCTCGGCAAGAAAATGAACGTCATTTCTTCTCAGATACGTTAAATTTTCTCTACAACTTTGTATTTTTGGGTGTGTGTGTTGGTGGTAAAAACTTGCTGATACATGTCAGGCAATTCAGGTTGCACGCTGGTTACAAGAGTGGAATTGTGTTCACCCTCCGTTCTCTCTATCGCAGGCTCAGTTGCTGGGACCTTGTTTAGTTCTGTTTTTCGGGGATGATAGCTTCTTTCTGTTTTTAAGAACTTTTCCAAATCTTTGGATGGTTGTGACAACGGGGTGGACAAAGCTTGAGGTACTCCACAAGTGGATGGTCGAAATATTGCCATGGTATCTGAGGTGCTGTATACCTTAGCTGAGGATGCGAAGGTCACACTTTTTCGTTGTTCAACATCAGATTTCACTGTTGACTCTGAGGGTAATATTTGTGAGGCCATTACTTTCGTTTCGTTGCTTTCATTTTTACTCTTCGCCATTGGGATTTCTATTCCTTTTAATTTGTTTTCGACCTGAGTTATTAATGAGCTTATTCTTTGGTCCAATTCTGTTTCACTGAGCGGTTCTAGTTCTTCTATTGCTTGAAGGATTTCAGGATCGTTTTCTCCTTCGGATACGGCCATGATGCCTCGGTAGTCCTCTGAGTCTTTTTCTATTTTTTATCCTTCTCCCATTCCTTAAGCGTTTCAAGGAATTTATCAAATTGGGAGAATGAATTTGTTAGATATTCTCTACTCACTTTTGAATTGGTCTTCTCTTTTTCTTCATCTTCATGTTCCGAAGCACTATCTTCACTGTCGCTTTGTGGGGGAGTCACTGCTATGATGGCTCCTGTGTCTTTATATTCTTCCGATATTTGCGTTTCCTGTGCGATTTCTTTTTCATTGAATTCCGGGAATTGCTTCATGGAATTGGGTATAGCGCTCCTGGGTAGTTCTCGTGGTGGAAAAGCCGTCAAGGGTATGTCTATGCTAGGCAACATGCTTCTTTTCTTCTGCAGAAAAGGAAGTGCAGACATGTCTGAATCGTTGGAGATATCTTCAGATTCAGAGCTGTCCTCGTGATAATTAGGTTGGGGCTTATTTCTTCTCTGTTCTACTCTAAGTCGAAGCAATCATTTGCGTATGCTACTTTCGTTAGCGCTTTAAGCAGGCCTTACATTATAATCGGTCTCCAAGGTGCGAACTTTGGGCTTGGGAATGACCCTTGATACTCCTGAACTTGTAGCTTTTGAATCGGTACTTGTAGAAGTCGTGTTTAATTTACCTGGTGTGTATTTGAATTGATACTCATAGTCTCATAATTTCTGACGCCATCGAATCAGTCTTTGTCCTGGATCTTAACTGTGCTTATCCATTTTGATGGTTTGTGGTCACTAACCAACGTAAACTCTTTTCCGTAAATGTAAGGTCGATAGTGATGGACGGCATATAAGACGGCGTGGCATTCCTTTTCGGTGGTTGAATAGTTGCATTCTGCGCTGTTTAATACATGAGAAAAATATGATATTGGTATATCTATGCCCTCCTTTTCTTGACTTAATACAGCACCAATTGCACAACCTGAAGCGTCAGTAGTTATGGTAAAGGGTTTTTGAAAGTCCGTATATTGGAGAATAGGGCTTTCGCATAACGCTTGTCTCATAGTTTTGAAACTCTCGTCTTCTTTAGGTCCCCAGTTTTTTTTTTAGAAGTCCCTTTTTTAGAAGGCTAGTTAAAGGCTTTGTCTTTGCAGCAAAATCTTTGATAAACCTTCTGTAATATCCGGCTAGACCTAAAAATTGTTTTATATTCTTCGGATTTTTGGGTGTGGGAAAATGTTGTACGGCCTCAATTTTCTTTTGATCGGGTTTCACACCTTCGCTGCTGATTATGTGACCTAAGTAGGTGATCTCTTTAAATATAAATTCACTTTTCTCGGGCTGAATCGATAGATTTGCTTCTTTTAATATCTTTAAGAGGCATTTCACCTTCTTCCCGTGTTCTTCTAGAGTTTCTGCGTAGATTACTATATCGTCGAGATAAACGAATAGTTATACCTCTTGTAGTCCTAAAAGCACTTGATCCATTAATCTTTGAAAGGTCGCGGGTGAGTTTTTCAATCCCATAGGCATTCTAATGTATTCATAATGTCCGTTTAAAAATGAAAAGGCGGTTTTTGGTCTATCGGCAGGGTTTAATTCAATTTGGTGAAAGCCACTGGCTAAATCGAAAACCGTAAAGTATTGAGCTTTGCCCAAGTGATCTAATATTTCCGTAATATTTGGAAGTGGGTAAACGTCCCAAATAGTCTTTTCATTCAGTAGTCTGAAATCAATCACCACTCGATATTTCCTTTTTCCTGTATGATCCATCTTTTTGGGAATTATTAACATGGGAGAGCTGTAGGGTGATTTTGATTGTCCAATTGCACCTTCCGTTAACATTCTTTCGATTACAATTTTTGCTTCTTTCTGTTGAGAGGGAGAAAATCGATAAGGACGTACGTTGATATATATGGGAAATTCTTTTTGTTTCATTATAATTCGTACGCTCGTCTGACGCTCATCTTTCGACTCGCCCGTCGCTGCGTCTGTACGGCGAGCGGCGTTGTAGTTTAAAGTCTCGTTGGTAGTTGGGTAGGGTGATTGCGCACGGGGCGGAGTATAACTTCCTCCCCTAGAATAATTAGAGTTTGAGTATCCATTATTTTGTGTGGAATTATCTGGATATGTATGATACAAATTGCGCTGTGTGTAGTTATCTTGTCTGGTAGGACTATAATTTCCTGAAAATTGGGGCTTGCTTTCACTAGCATAACTTGAACTTCCCGGTGAATAAGGACGTTTTATTATTCCGGAGGTTTCTGGTCCCAATTTCTGATCGAGTCAGGGGCTGTCGCGAAACGGACATGCGGACTGAGGTTACGGTCTCTAGATCCTGAATGATTAGGTTGATAGTACCTCGGTTCATGATAGTAGTTTGTGTAATTAGAATTCATCTGTTGTCTCGCTTCGTATTCTAGTGCGAGTTTTAAAGTATTGTCCAAATTAGAAGGGTTGCGTGCTTCCACTAATCCTGAAATGCTATCTGGCAAACCTCTCTTGAATGCTTCAAGAGCGCAATCGTTCAAAGGAGCTAAAAGTTGTTCTACATTGGGATGCTTATCTTCGAGGGCGGTTTGAGCCCCGGATAGTTGAGATTTCTTGCAAGCACCAAGAATAGGTTTTACGTGGGGCAAAACGTTGTTTTAAATGCTTGACTAAATCCTTGATTGTACTCAAAATTTTTCCATGTATACTGTCTCGGGCCGTGCCTTTCAAATGGGTCAAAACGGCTTTAAGATATTGTTTTTCGCAATAAGCTGGTACCGACGATTCACCGTTCATGATATCTTGGATGAAATTTCTGATGGGCATGTTCTTGCCGTCGTAACTAGGGATATATACTACCCCTTGTTGTACTGCAAAACACTCAGCCATTGATGTCATCTTGCTACAAAGAGTGCATACAAGGTTAGTTCAGGGTGTTACGTAGGTTTATTAACGATGGCAGGGCTTGCGAGCACGCGAAGTATATCAACGCCTAACTTTTGAAATTGGCTATCTTAATAATACACTGTAGTTAAATTTTGAGGTTTATTCAAAAGAAACACTGAGTTTAAATTTTTATTAAAGCACTGAATTTAATCGGAAGTGACAAATCCCACCGCTGCCACCAAATCAGCTGTTACGTCCCGAGCTAAAGGCGAGGGTAGGTTGGAAAATGGTTAGAAGGAGGGAGGCTAGTGAGCTGATTATGTCAGGCTAGTAAGACCTGACCAATTATGTATTTGTTGGTACGTTTGTCCCTTGTCAGCTCTATGCGAACTGTGTTAAATCAGTGCTCAATACAACGGGAAGATAGTTATGGTAGTAAACGATTTATTATAAAGATAATGGATAAGATTGACAGTTACGTAAATTTAGACTTACATGTACCTTCTTATTCGTAGAAGGGCAAGAGAGAGTAGTAGTTTGTCGCTTGCGTCTCTATAATCGGAGGACAACGGCAAGATGCTCTCGCAGAGTTAGTTTGTCGCTTGCGTCTCTATAATCGGAGGACAATGGCGATATCCTCACGCAGAGTTGGTTTGGGTAATAGCAAAGGAATTCACAATCACAATCAACCCCTAGAGCGATACACGGTCCTATATCAGCTACCGAATCCACTCTTGAGTTCTTTTCACGGACGTATAACACAGCGGACTTTATCCGGATTAACTTATACGACGATCGAAACCGAAAGGACTTAGTTCGAAACTTGATGATTCGTTACTTAGTTCTCGAAGACTTGAAGTACGCGATTCGTGTATCGAAGTTAAGTATGACTGCTGGGAACGTGAGACTAAAAGCACGCGACTTTTAGATCGAACTTGTCGGTGTGACTGCCAGGAACGTAAGACAATTGACAAGGGTTGCGCTGGGGTTTATATACACCTTGGACTTCGCAGAAGTCACGTACAATGTCAAAACTGGGAAGCTTGTCCAAAGTGTAAAGAGCACGTACAATGGCAATAGTAGAAAGAGCACGAGCGATCAAAAGATTGAATCTCGCTAATGAGTATCAAGTCACGCGAACGACAAATATGTAAGTTCTCTCCAGCCCCCTGCAACGACTGTATGTTAGCGTTAGTTCACTAGTACGGTCAAGTGAAGCGCGGAGCGCAGATGGCGCTGGGAGTCTTTCCAGCCTGTTTTTACATGGCAAGCATAGGCAAAATTAGTTAGAAATTAATTTAATTGGTATTATTCGTAATGACAATCGGTTTTATACTTCACGTTATTGAAGTTTCATATCTTTTTAAATATTAGAATAATTGGAAGTAAAAATACCATTACAAGGCTTCCTCTATGAGGAAGCAAAAAATCATCAAAATCTTTTTTTTTCAGCTGCGGGAAATATGAAAGGTTTCAACCGTAATATGGAGGAAATGAATTTAAATTTTTGTCAACGCAAGAAATAAAATTAAACTTATAATTATACTAATTTTTATTATTGCATTCCAAATTAGTCTATAAAAATAAAATAAAATATTTTTGCGAAAAATTAGTTTGAAAAAAAGCATGGAGAGACAAACAATATACTTTTTTATTACATATAGTTACAAAAAAATAGTGCAAAACTGATAAAATATTTTTGTAATATATATATAAATATATATATATATATATATATAATATTGTGAAATTATATCTCGTAAACAAAATTACTGTTATGAAATATAAAATTTAATTAAAAATTGAAATCAAATAACAGATATTCTAAATTTATATTGGGGTAAGGAATTGGTTTATTGGGAAAGAAAATTAAAATAAGAACAACGTCATATGCTGGTATAAATAAGCAATTTATTAATGATAGTAACCCTAAAACAATAACAAATGATTAATTTGAATAAACTTCGTAAACTAAAATAAAAGTATTTACACTGTTTAAAACTTTAACCCATTTAAACCTCAGCAACTCGGCTAAGTTTAAAAAAAATTAAATTTCGATTAATTAATTCAAATACTGGTTAAATTTAAAATAGAGATATCGTTTCAGTTTAGGATAAGATGTTCGATAATTTGTATTAAAATATACAGTTTTTATTAAAATACATCGTTCTTATTTAATTTTTTATATTTCTACTAAAAGGTTTTTTTGAGATAAAGATATTGTTTCAGTTTGAGATAAAATGTTCGATATTTTTTATTGAAATACATATAGTTCTTAGTTAATTTATATATTTATAAATACAAAGTTCTTGTTGAGTTTTTTATATTTCTACGAAAGAATTTTTTTAAATGAAGATATCTTAAAATTTTGTATTTCTCTTTTCAAAATGTTAAAAAATCTACACATTGTTTAAAATTTGTTGTCTGAATTAATAATTGTTCAATGGTTATTTATTCATCAACATTGGTTTATAAAAATTCTCTTAAAAATAATTTTTTTAAATGAAAAATCATTTCAAATTTTCCCAGGAATCTCAATAAATTTTTTTATTATCTTGAAACCTTTCAAAATCCCTAAAAAGCTTTAAAATTTTATTTCAAAAACTTCAAAAATCAACATTTTGTTAAATTTTTTTTTGAAATATTCTCAAGTTTAAAAATGAGTTTTAATCTTTTTAAAACTTCTAAATATCTCTGATCTTCCTCGAATTTAAAAAAATTATTCGTTCAACTTTTATTTAAATAAAAATTGAACAGTTTCACTCACAAACTAAAAATTTTTCAAATAGAGTAATAAAATAAGTAAAATTGTAAAGTTCAAAGTTTAAATTTTGCTTTCTGAAATTTTAACCATTCAAGGCTTTCTTTTTCAATGAATTCAGATTAAAATTATTTAGTTTGAAATATTTGATTTATAATTGTGGATTTTAAATAGAAACTAAAATATTGCTAAATATCCCAAAATTATATATTTTTATTTGTGTCAATTAAAAATTGTATATTTTAGACGTTTCAGACTGAAATTATGAATCTATTAATTTAAAATTAATTTAAAGTTGAAAATAGATTATAAAGTTTCAATTGGACGTTTACATTTGTTTAACTACTACAGTAACTTGGGCTTTTGAATCTAAACAGATATAGTTTCATTTTAAGATAAAATGTTCTATATTTTTTATTACAATACATAGTTCTTCTTTAATTCTTTATATTTCTACAAAATAATTTTTTAAATATAGATATTGTTTCAGTTTAGGATAAAATGCATAAATGATATCTTCTTCAGGTATTTGTTTGAATAAAACTATTATTTTAATTATTCAATCCTTTGGAAATTTGAATCTGTACTTTATTTTTACACTTTATCAAGAAAAAAATGTATATAATAAACCGGTGTACCGGCACTGTCGTGCGGTACCACTTATATTTTACATCTCACAAACAGTTCAATCAAAAATAAGGAAACATTAATTTCCAATTATTACATAAACAACAATAATATTATTACCTTGAAATTAAACAACAATCATTCATTGTAAATATAAATATTTTATATTTATACTTGTCACTCCCAGAACAGTGACTCCATCCTCTGCAGAAGATTTTCGCTCCCACAAAATACCTTCTTAAAAAAAATTTCTCTCGCACACGCCGTGTCCGGTATATACCACAAAATTTCCCCTTGGGATGGCTTTTTGCCAGGCTTTTAGATTTTCTTTACCTTTTGGCACGTAAAAGAAATGGAATTTTTCGGAGCAGCTGTCATAACCTGACTTACGTCCAGGGGCAATACACAGCGTTCCACCCATTTTAGTGCCGATTTTCATTACGAAAAATTAGATAAAATTGATTTTTCAATAGTCTTTCCTATTCTTGCCATGTAAACATAGGCTGGAAAGACTCCCAGCGCCATCTGCGCTCCGCGCTTCACTTGACCGTGCTAGGGAACTAACGTCGTTGCAGGGGGCTGGTTCTCTCTGCTGACGCTCTCGGTTACCGATTGTCTCATCTCTTGCTCTTTCAGGAATATGAATTCTATAACTATCTTAATGATACTCGGTAATAGTGGTTGGACACTTTCGGCTACAGTGTGTCTGACCATTAACATATTCTTTCACTTACGCACTACATGATGTGCTATCTCAAGTGAATGATTTGTACACTTTGAATCGTTACCTTTCTAGCATACATTTTCGTATGTACATACTTATATGTTTAATTCATTATTTGATTTATTCAGTTTAAGAACATATAGATATGTATGGATTATTGGTGATTACTTAATTATTATCTTTAGATTGATTAAATTCATATATGATTCCTTTCAATTACCATGCGTTATTAAACTATCGGTATCCTCCGAGTCTGTACCCTCTCATGGTATCGTGCTGCTCATTACCTTGCGGTCTCTACTTTATCAGTGGCGGCTCGCTTACCATGAATAGATACACAATCGGAAGACTTACCTATGCGCGTGGTTACATACATGTGTGAGGTTGCTGTCTCCTCGTCCTCTCCAAGATACGGTAGATTGCGTCTATTTAGGCGTCATATCAAAATTTAAATTTTCGGGACGTAATACGTCGATTAAAATAATGTTTATTTAAAACAAAATTTTTAATCAAAATGTGAATGTTTTTAAATTCACATGCCCCTACCCCTTAATTTTATGTGTTCATTTGTGGTAGTCTGTTTTTACAACTCATACAATTTTTTTCCAGTTCGTGCAGAGTAGTCAGAAGAAAATTTTCATCAACATGTACGAAAAGCTAAAAAGTGGAAACCCGAAAATTTCGCAGAAGAATGCCGTTGAGAAAATTGCGGGTACTACTGGATTTGGATATGGAACCATTAGGAGCGCAATCGTGGATTATTTGAATTCGCATGAAATAATGTCTCCAAACAGGAAGAAATTGAGGTTCAGGGTTAACGATAAATTTGACAAGCTTCAAGAGAACATCCTAAGGAGACCTGTGCACGATTTTTTCCGTGAAGGTGTGTTGCCAAGTTTGGACAAATTATTGGAAAGAATTAAGGCGGACGACGAAATACCTGTAATTGAGCCCACTTCACTGTACAAGTTGCTGGAAAAAATTAATCTTACGTACCTAAAGCGTAAGAGGAACAGCTATTTGACTGAGCGCGACGATCTTCTCGCTTGGCGCAGACCATATTTAGAGGATATCCGAAAATACCGCGCAGAAGGCAGAACAATTTATTTTTTGGACGAAACGTGGGTTAACGCGTGTGACGTCACGGTTAAAGCCTTTCATGATGATACGATTGAATCTGGGCGAGATGGTTACATCAGAGGAGTGACAACAAGAGCTGCCAATCCAAGCGGTCAAGGAAAATGATTAATTGTCCTACACATAGGTAGTGCAGAAGGCTTCTTGGAAGGCGGTCTCCTATGCTTTGAACCGTAAAAAAATTATTCCGATTATCACGATGAAATGAGTGGGGACACTTCCAGACAATCGTTTGAAGTAATTTTGTCGAAGTTATACGACAACTGTGTGATTTTAATGGACAATGCTTTTTACCATTCTGTGAAGGACGAAAAAGTCCCCAGCAGTTCATGGAGGAAGGATCAGATTCAGAACTGGCTACAGGAAAACGGGTACGAGTTCCCAAAGACCATGGTAAAAGGACAATTGCTGGGCATAGTGAAAGAGGTATGAGAAAAACATGACAAATATGTGAATTATACACTTGCAGAAAGTTACGATAAGATTGTTTTGCGCTTACCTCCTTACCATTGTGAGCTGAATCCCATTGAAATGGTGTGGTCTATGATAAAAGGATATGTAAAATCGAACAATTCGACTTTCAAATTAAGTGACGTTCTGCAACTTCTTCGAGGAGTTCAACATGTTACGCCAGAGAACAGGAGGAAATTTGTTGAGCACGCATTGAAGGAAGAGGACAAATTTTTGCACATAGGGGATCAAATTGATGCCATGACAGACACAATTCCTCTACTTATCATCAACGTGGGAAATAGCAGTTCTGACAGTGACAGTCACAATGACAGCGATAGTGTGAGGGAACTTGACAAAGATTAAACGGATTATATGGTGGATTAGTCCTACTGGGGAAAACACTGAATAAAGCGCCTGATACTCTACCTCTTGTCTGGTGTGGAAAAAATTTATTTTCACGAAACAATTCTCAACTTTTTACAATGTAGTCAATTTGCTGATACTAACTCATTTATTTTTAATTAGTTAGATTAGTTAGAAATTACATTCAAAAACAAACTTCTTATTTGTTCCTTGTTACATAAAAACTTGCGCGACCACATTCGTTCTCCGGTGAACAGAGTATAGCAAGTCATCCTTGAGTTGATTCGTCCACTTAATATAGACGTTTTTCCGGTTCGTCGCCGTGTTTCAATCTATACTCTGTTCCCCGAGAGAACGCTCTACAGACGCGCATTGGGGTTGTGGTTTCTCGATGGAGGAGTATCCTTACCCATTTAACACTTTTTAACTTTTAGTCCATTTGAATCCTCGCGCGCCAACTGCGACCTTTGATGAATCGACACATCGATAGGTCGATTAGTTGCTACTCACGCCGCAGCGCTGCCCTCAGACGGCTGAGGCATTCGTTTGCGGTGAGCTCCCAGTCAGTACTGATCCAGTCTCCAACAGGTAAAGTTGACGCTCCGACCTTATTCTATAATTTCGGCTGTTCATGATATAAAGGTACAAGAGCTTCGCACTCAATTGGCGTTCCTTCGTGCTCGAGCCGTATTCGCAAGCTACCTGTTGCGCTTCGATTATTTTACTACGTGAATACTGAATAAACTGTGCCCGGAAATCTAACCTCGACTTACTCGTTCGAAACCCTAACCCCGACTTAATAATTTTTCCGAAACCCTAACCAAAAGAATTCGACTTATTTACGGTCGCCCAATATCCAAAAACAAGGTGGAAAAACTTAAAGGAACCTGAAATTGTGAAGAAGAAATTCTTTGGAAACCTGAAGAAATTATCACCAGCCGATAGCTACTTAGCGAGTTGTTTTTCCCCACCGATAAATGTAACCCATAACGGTAAGTGATCTACCATTAAAAAATTAACCATTTCCATGTTTCTTCTCTCCACACCTCTATGAGTTTTCTCTCTTATTTCTTTCCTATTCTCCTCTCTCGGTCCTCTGTTAAGAGGTTCTGGGAAGTTTTTATTTTATCTCTCGGTCCTCTATTAAGAGGATCTGGGAATTTCTCCTTACATCTCTCAGTCTTTTCACTCTCTCGGTCCTCTGCTAAGAGGATCTGGGAATTCTTCCCTTCTATGTCTCAGCCTTTTTACTCTCTCGGTCCTCTGCTAAGAGGATTTGGGAATTTCTCCTTGTAACTCTCAGTCTTTTCACTATCTCGGTCCTCTGTCAAGAGGATCGGGGATTTTACCCTCTTACTGCTGGTTCATCTGTTAAGAGGATATGGGAATATTTCTCCTCCTTTCTCGGACCTCTATCAAGAGGATCTGGGGTTTTTTCCTCTTACTTCTCGGTCCTCTGGCAAGAGGATCGGGGATTCTTCCCTTTTACGGCTGGTTCCTCTGTTAAGAGGATTTGGGAATATTTCCTCTCATTTCTGGGTGCTCTATTAAGAGGATGTGAGGTTTTTCCTCTTACTTCTCGGTTCTCTGTCAAGAGGATCTGGGATCCTAGTTGCCCATCATGATGGAAACGGTGACCTTTTAGAAACTGTGTAGAAAATGTGTGTAGAAAATGTGGAAACGGTCGAGCCCTTGATAACCAGCTGGCAAACCCGGGAGCCTACGTTCCCTTTCCACCTAAATGAAAGAAGAGGAATCGCGGAGATCGCCGGAACCGGGCCAAGGGGCTCACAGCCAAGCAAACTTCAATTGAAGCCGCTTCTGAAACCACCGACCAGGGCATTCCTGAGGAAGAGGTTATCAAGGAGCTCCATCTCCACCAACAACTCGATCAGGTCCTACCAGACTTGGAGGGATATTCCTCGCCGGCCGATATATCCAACTTGGGAAGCAAGGAGCTCATTCCTCTCGAGGAAGTGTTGCGGGACCTAGGCGTTGATCTTCCGCCCAAGGTGACGTCCCCACCGCCCTTAGAATTACGGAGCCCAGCCGCAGGAACTACAGGTATTCAGCCCTTAGGGGAGGAGGACCTATTGGAGCTGCGTGCCTATCCCATCGACTTTTCGCCTCCGAAGTCCATTGAATTGTGGCCAACGAAATTCGTATACTTTCTGTCGGCCATACCAAAGCCCCAGGACTATACTAAGAGAAATCTCCAGCCGTCCTTCCGCGAGATCGGAGCGTACCAGAAAACGGATACACGAGCCCGGAGCTAGCATAACTCTCCCGGACCGGAGTTCCAGCGAGAGAAAGAGGCCAAAGTCTCGCCCTCCTCCACGACGCTCGCCCAAGAAGTCGAGGACTCATCCGTCACCGCGAAGATCACCTCGCAAACAGCAGGCTCTCGCCCAAGTATACCGACGACCTCCCCCACAGGCCGTCGTTTTAATGAAGGCTCTCGAACGGGACCCAATTCGTCCAAAAACCTATTGGACGCCGAAAAGGCTTAAGCCTGTTATCATCCGTCCCCAGCCGACAACCGTGTGTTAAAACCTTTTCGACTGTTAATTATACTGAATCGATCATAATTTTTGTAATTGATAAAATAAAGGTTTTTTGCTATTGTTCTTTAAATAGTTGTGAAAGTTTCTTATCAATCTTCTGGCGCCCAACGTGGAGTTCTTTCTTCGGAAAGGTGAATATTGGATGCTATTCGCAACCGAACGTCACCTCAAGCATCCAGGGTGGATATCCACCTGACGCTCAGCCGTTTTCAAACCCATGAAGCCAGATGATCACACCTCCAGCTGCCGTTCCAGTGTCGTCGGTCGGAGCTTATCCAGCGGCAACTATAGAGGTTTTGCCCAGACGTTCGCCCACAGAAACCTCAGGCATATCTGGAGAAAGATTTTCCGGAACCTTACCACCTATCTACCCTGGAAGTGACCCGTCTGCAACTATGAGCTTATTAACCGAGATCCCACCAGTTGCGATCTCGAGCGTATCATCGGGAGCATTCTCGGTTAATTAACCGGCTGTCAATCAAAGAGCCTATCCGGCTGTACCTTCCGGAACCTATCCGGCAGTTTATCAGGGGGCCTATCCAGCTGACAATCAAGGAGCC
>CAKNYM010052431.1:474641-498218 GCA_932195095.1 Andricus curvator
ATCCGGCAGTTTATCAGGGGGCCTATCCAGCTGACAATCAAGGAGCCTATCCGGCTGCACCTTCCTGGTCCTATCTGGCAGCTTATCAGGGGGCCTATCCGGCCGCTCCTCTTGAAAACAAGGGTGAATCTAATTCCAGAATTCTGGGGGAAGGATCGTGAGGACTCAGCAGTTTTTCTTCGCAACATTGAGGCCTATTTCATCAATATGCGCATTCCGGAGTCCACAAAACAATAACCGCAATCTCACCGTGAAAAGAGGCAGCTTTACGATGGTGAGAAAATAACCGAGGCCTAAATTTCGCCTGGGAAAAGTTTAAAAACCTCCTCCTCAAGATGTACGATTCGCCGACTATCCTGGGAAGGTTTTAAGCGCAACTCTATTCCGTTCAGCAAACCGATAGAGAATCGGTAGGAGTGTTTTTACTTTGTAAAAAAAAAAGTTGGCTCTCAGTAGCCAGTCTGTTATCAAATTCCACAGAATATCCCCGATTACCCCGAGTCCGAGGTCACTTAAATGGGGCTGATATCGTGGGATTACTGGATACAGCCGCTACGGAAAACTTCGTCCATCCGGATAACCTAAGTGGACAAATAAGGAATCAATGACACATTGCATTCAGGAAATAGATTTAGCCACACCCGGAGCAATTATGATGTCTCAAGGTAAGGTCATCCTTTCTATCAGCCTTGGGGGTCACAAGATCGAGGTGCCGTTTCTAATCAGTAATGAACTCCGAGAACCTTTAATCCTGGGATTACCCTGGATCTATGATCAGAAAGTCTGTATCAATATTCCGGATGCAACACTCTACGTGGGTAGGGATACCAGGTACACCCTTTATTTAACAAACTGGATGCCTGAATTTCAGCATCAGTAGCATTCAGTAGTGAACAAGTTCCCCTCGGTTTGGAAGGACGAATTCAATGCCTTCGTGCAACGATTTAAAAATACCCTGGATCCTCAAGGACATTTAACTCAAACTCAGTCGGCTCAGCATGAAATACGATTAACCAGTCACAAGCCTTTTCATTTGCGACCGTATCCCTGTTCCGAGGAGAAAAGAGCTGTAATTTTAGAACAAGTTCAGGAAATGCTCGCAGAAGGAGTCATTGAACCTTGTCAATCGCAGTACAGTTCACCCATCGTTTTGACTAAGAAAAAATATGGGAAACCGAGATTTTGCACTGACTTTCGGAAACTGAATTCTATTTCGGACGACGCTACCCATACTCTACCCCGAATTCAAGACTCGATGAAATAACTAAGGAACGCGAGTGTTTTCTCAACTCTGGATTCACGTACGGGATATTGACAAGTGCCCCTACATCCAGACTCAAAGAAATACACGGCTTTTTCCGTACCACATGAGGGCACCTACCAATTTGAGGTGATGCCATTTGGCCTCAAGAATGCGCCCATTACCTTCCAAGGTTTGATGAACCAAACCGTCCTACAGGGATATATAAATAAGTTCTGTATTGTATATTTGGATGACATTATCCTGTATTCAAAAAATTGGCAAGATCATCTTCTGCGCCTCAACCTGGTCCTCGAGAGGTTGGAGTTACATAAACTCACGTGCTCTTTGAAGAAGTGCATCTTTGGTCAGACGGAACTTCGTTACTGGGGTCAACTAATCTCCTCAGAATACAACGAACCCCAAGAAGAACACGTACAGGCCATACTTCCAGCAGCCCCTCCTCAAGGACGGCGGGGACTTCAACAATTCTTGGGAGTGTGTGACTGGATTCGCGAATATGTACCAAACTTCTCAGAGGTATCTGCTCCCCTCACCGACTTGTTGAAAAAGACCACCCGCTGACGATGGACCCCGGAAGCTGAGACCTCTTTCGAACAAATCAAAGCTCTAGTCGAAAGGGATCTACGGCTGGCCAGGCCAAACCCTGACTGGCCCCTATGGCTACAAACAGATCTCAGCGCCGCTGGGATGGGAGCTGTCTTATATCAGTCAACCCCGGAAGGAACGAATCAGGTGTTGAGCTATGCAAGTGCAAAATTCAGTAACACGGAATCCAGATACCCAATCATGGAGAAGGAGGGTCATGCTTTGGTATGGGCCATTAAACATTTTGTAATTCGGCGTTATCCAGAGTAATCCGAAGTAATCCGCCATAATCCGAAGTAATCTAAGTAAATCAGAGTAATCCAGGGTAATCCAAATAATCCAATGTTATCCGGAGTAATCCGAAGTAATCTGAAGTAATCTGAGTAAATCAGAGTAATCCGAGTAATCCGGCGTAATCCGAAGTAATTCGCAGTAGTCCGAAGTAGTCTAAGTAAATCAGAGTGATCCGAGTAATCCGGCTTAGTCCGGCGTTATCCGGGGTAATCCGCAGTAATCTGAGTAAATCAGAGTAATCCAAGTAATTCGGGGTAAAGTATACCATTAAGCCATTCCCCTTTCAGGGTAGGCAATCAGGTAGGTAATCCTCAGTAATCTGAAGTAATTGGAAGTAATCCAAAGTAATCTAAGTAAATAAGATTCATACGAGTAATCCGAGTAATCCGGGGTAATCCGCCACAATCCGCAGTAATCCCCCGTAATTTGGTGTAACACGGAGTAATCCAGGGTAATCCGAGTAATCCAAGGTACTCCAGATTCATCCAGGGTAATCAGAGCTAATCCAACTCTTTTTTTCTCCGTTGAGCGGCGATTTTAGGAGTTATTTCCCCCTCGGTATTATGAGAGAACGCGCATGAAACAGCAGTTTTGGATCAGACTCGATTGATCTATATCAAATTTTCTTTCTCGCTTTGAAAATCCGAAATCAGAAGCTAATGGTGCATGGACTATTTCTAGGAAAATGAATATGTTTATATGCTTTTCCTTCTTCAGAGCTAATGTTGTCAACTTTAAAAATAATTATTATTATACTTCAATTTTCTATAATCCTTCAAATGTATCAAAAGTTTCTACTTTGAAAAAAAAAAATATTTTTTTTCTGTGACAGCTATAAATATTTTTGAACTAATTAGAAAAATCATAAAGTTTTACGCAAGGCACAAGATAAGATGCCGCACATGTTTCTTGACACCTGTTTTTCACGATTCCAATGTCATGCACTTGAACTACTTTTTTGATTCGAGATATAAGAATGCTCAATAAGAGTAAAAGTTAAAATACCTAAAAATTTTGAAAACCTATTTATTTAAATTTCTAAACCATCCAAATTTTTTAACTTTCATGTTTGTGATTTTTTTAAATTGTATTTTGGTAGAACTCGAGAACTCTTTTGGAACTAAAGAATTCTCTTAGGAATCGTACTTAAATTACGTGACAGCTCAAGAGGGGGAGGTGGGGTCGAGATATTTTGTATAACACGAATTCTTACAGAATGGGTGCGGGGGGGGGGTCCCTAATTTTTCAATTTTAATTTGAAATTGTTTTATTCCGTTTATAAACAATTCTAGATTAAAAATTGTACAGGTTTAAGATCCTTGTCTTTGAATGTTAATGGTCAGGAAAAAGTAAGGTAGTTTTTCAAATAAAGTTCTGCGGTAACCCTGATATAATATACTTGTTTCTAATTTATTTGCCTTGTACTTATTTTTTTTTTTTTTTTGTAGTTGCTTCTTACTGAAGATTATCCTTTTAGTTGTGAATTTTATTATTTGTTTGAAAATTCAACAATTTTTTTAAAACATTCATTCTTTCTGCTTGAAATTTTACCTGTTTTGTAGAAAAATCTTCTTTTTCGGTTGGATATTCAATTATTTTCGTAGTAGAATTACTTCTTACTTAAAGCTCATATTTTTATGTTGAAAAGTCAAACTGAAATCTTTTTGGATGAAAATTCAACTATTTCTTTGAAAATTCCTCTTTTCCATTTGAAAAATCATCTATTTTAGTCGAAATTGTATCTTTCTTGGATAAAAATGCGTCTTTTTGGATGAAAATTCAATAATTTTGTTAAAAAGTCATCCTTCTTAGTCGAAAATTCAACTGTTTTGTTAAAAATTTGACTTTTTTGTAGAAAAATTACTTCTCTTTCAAAATTCATATTTTGGTGTTAAAACGCCAACCAAAATCTTTTTTGGATAAATATTCAACTGTTTGGTTGAAAATTAATGTTCTATGCTTGAGGATTCAACTATTTTATTTGAGAAACTGTTTTTTTAAAGCAATTTTCTTTGTGAAGGAATCATTTTTTTGTTGAAGATTCACATTCTTAGTTGGAAATTCATGTCTTTGGTTGAAATTTTAACTACTTTTTTGAAAACTGATTTTTTTCAATTGAAAATTCAACTGCATTGGTGAAAGTTGAACTACTTTGTTCAACCATGTTTTTTAAATTAAGGTTTATATTTTTGTTTGAAAATTCAACTATTTTGTTGAAGATTATTTTTTTGCTGAAAATTCAATTTTTGTACAGAAAATTTACTTTTTTTAGAGCAAAGTATTTGAATTTTTGACCAGAGAAATTAATTTTTAGCTAAAATGATGAAATTTTAACTAAAAATATAAATTTACAATTAAAAATGGAATATCTATATTTATGTTCAAAGAATTAATTCTGAAAAAGAATTCAACAAAATAGTTCAATTTTCAACCAAAATATGAATTTTCAACAAACTATATGAAGTTTAGGAAAGTATATACATATATTTCAAACCAAAGAAAATATTTTGGACCATGAGGAAAAAAGAAACATTTTCAAACAAAAATATGAAGTTTCAACTAAAGAGATTGCTTTTCTTCCAAAAAATTAAAAATGTTAACTTAAAATAGAATAAATGAATTCTCACATTTAAAAATTTTTTCTATCGAAATAAAGTGAATTTTCAACAAAATAGTTCAATTTCCAAGAAAAAGAATAAATTTATAACAAAAAATAAATTTTTAACTAAGAAACTTAATTTTCTACCGAAAAAAGACATTTTTATTTATACGCATGAATTTCCAATCAAACAATTGGATTAAAAAAACGATTTGAAAAAAAAGTTAAGTTCTCAACGGAAAAAATCAATCTTGAATTAAAAACATAAATTTTCAACCAAGCATATTAATTCTCTACCAAAAAGGAATGATTTTTAATGAAATGCACTAATTTTGATCTAATATACATTAATATACATTTTTAATTAGAAGTAAAATAGTTATATTCCAAGTTGAGAGAAATAATTTTCAACTAAAGAAAATGAATTTTTAATATAATAGTTGAATTTTCAACCGAGAAAATGAATTTTCAAGTAAAAAGATTATGTTTAAACCAGAAAGATTAATTTTCCCCGAAAAAGGTGCATTTTTATTAAACTGCATGAATTTCAAACCAAATAATTTAATTTTTAACAAAAAACGAATTGAAAGAAATGGTTAAATTTTCAATTAAAACATAAATCATAATCAGGAGGCAATAAAAAAAAGGAACCCAAGAAATGAATTGTCAGCGTAAAATGTAATAGTTAATATTTTGACAAAAAATTACCATACTTCTAAACCTAAAACAGTTTAATTAAACTCAAATTGAAAAAGCAGAATTCTCAACCAAAAAAGATCAATTTCCTACGTAACAGTTGCATTTTTGAAATGTGATTTTGAATTTTCCACAAAATTCCTGGTGGAAAAAATTTGTATAAGAAAATACAACATTACACTTACACTTTGTTGTAAAAATGTACAAGGTATTACAGAAGACTACAGAATTTTACATTTGTTTTATTTGGGTGTTCCACGTCATTTAAAAACTTTTAGTTTTACGCAAATTATTGTAGAAAGTTACAAATCTTTACAAACAAATACAAGATTTCACAACAGTTGAAATATTTGGAAACTGTACCTAAAATGATGTTGTATTTATATTGTTTCAATATAAAATATTCCATTTTTAACTAATTTAATTTGAAATTTGTTAATTAAGGCAGAATTTTTTTGAATATTGAGCAATATTTTACTTTTCATTTGAAAGAAGTAATTATAAATCAAATATTAAAAACTAAAAAATTGTAAACTGAATTAGTTGAACATTCATCTCTTCAGTTGAAAATTGGACTATTTTGTTGAAGAACTAGGTTTTCTTTTCATAAGAGTTAATTTTTTTTACTGTCAAGACTTTCAGGTATTTTGACCCCCCCCCCCTGCCCAGAAGAATTCTACACGTAATCTTAAAATACTTTTAGATTAACGCTATATCCAAAAAAATACGATACTTTGAAGATACGTAGAAATTTTCGAATTGGAAAATTTTGAGAGTAATGTTATTATATTCGCAGTACATAACTGGATAACCAAAATTTTGATGTGACAATATAAAAAGTTTTGTAAATAAAATTTTAACTTAACAATAATTTCTGTCTTACTGCGACCTTCAGTCCTGATTTTCTCGGAACAGAATCATTTTTTTAATCAAACCTTTTTTACTCTCATTGAATAATCTTATACCTTGAATATAACGACAATTTTCTTATCTTTATAACCTTCGGTTCAGGGTCTAAAATTGTAAGTCAAATAAATATTTTTTATTAACCGCGGGCGCCAGATCCGCATGGATCATTCATAATTATGACGGAAAGAATTTCAAAAAATGAATGAAAATTCAAGATAAATTTTCAAATAAAAATCAGTGAACCGAATAAAAAAATGTGGCTATCTCAGCCCCGTCTCTGGAAAATGGTACAGTGGCTGGTTCTCAAAATTTGATATCAGAATTAAATTAATTGAATATAAATTTATAAATAAATTAACAATACTTAGATCGAACAATATTTAACTTTATTAAGACAGAATAATATTTCAGTTACAATATGGATGTTGGAAACAAATAAGTGGGCAAAGAAACAATTGATTCAAGGTGAAGACTATAATTTCACAAAATGGATGGATTAAATTATTTTCCTTTAACAAAGTGCGAAAAAACAATTGATGCGTCTGGTTTTCCAAGACCAAACGCAAACTTGAAAAAATATGGTTAATAAGCTATAGCGCGTAGGGAGGGTCAGCAACATTCAGGGGAACGAATATATATTTTGGGTAAAACACATTTTTGGAAAAAATACAATTAAAGATTATATAGGCACTTAAATCAGGGAATGGGTCAACAACAAAAGGGGAAACAACACAATAAATAAATCATGGGACAGAATATAACACAATGCACAAGAAATTAATTAATTAATTAATAAAAAAACAAAGGAAAGGGGTCCACACAAAATCTATCAAAAAGCTTCCTTTCAGAACTTGATATAGAATGAATTATACCTTTCAATGTTATTGATGATTGCACTCGATAATACACTCAAAGTCCAAATTGGCACACTGAAAGTCACTTAATAAAAGATACTTTGAAACACTCGAAAAAATAACTAAGACGGAACGACGACGAGGTTGCTCCGCAAGCTGCTTGACGAAAGATCAAGGTTTTTCCCAGCAGTGCTTTCTTCTTTGGCAACCGACTTGATCCTGATTGGTTGAAGTAGGGTGATCTGATTGGCGTTACTAGGGAATGTTTTAAACAGAAGAAAAGGACCCTCAGGGATGTGACTGAACGTAGATGTTCGGGATGCTGTTTCCAAACAAAATATTCTCTTCTGAATTTGATGATCATAACCAATCAATTTCGTCCATAAGATGGTGAATTATTGTCCAAGACATCCTCTCGGAATTATCTGCACAACCAAGCCGGGTACTAGGACTTTATAGAACCATCCAATTTAAAGTCCCTAGCACCGAGAATGTTGACACTGATGACCCGGGCCTGAGCTAAAGAGGTCCCACTCGCATTGCCGGGGATCGACAATAAACCTTCCCAAATTGGAATTTTTGAATTCCACTCCAAGGTAGATAAGTTGAAGGGGGCGTCAAACATAATCGGCAGTAATATTCCCAACAGCATTCCAAAAATGTTTCATAGGTTTTGGGGTACGACCAGGGTTGGTAACGTATAATACTCCACGTATTATACGTGGTTTTCTACGCGTATATTACCACGTATATTACGTCCTAATGGAAACTTTCAGTGCGCATGCGTCCATATCGAAAAATACTTCTCATAACCTATTTTTCTTGTGGGTCGTGGACGCCATGTTCGCTCGTGAATCTCGCGCCAAATGCCAATGTTTAAAAATTCCTTGCATTTGAATAAATGTTTAAGCAGTTTGAGCTTATATTTATTTATTTTTATTTATTTATTTAGGAAATATAAGCCCAACAGTCGAATGACCAATAATAGGGCTACAAAATGTACATATAATCATATATACATTGCTAAGTAGTGTGAGAAAAGTTACATCGCTCCAAGATTGTATTAATATTATTGACGATGGTTAACAAATTGACAGGTTGCTGTAATGAACTCGCCAATAGACATAAAAAATAGATCAATGTTGGGATCAGCGCCTGGATATACATATAGTTCATTTACATAGGTGCACATACGATACAAGGAAGAACGACGGTTGAGAGCTGAAGGAATGTAAAAAGGTTCAGTCTGACGAGTGGCATACTTCGGAACATTAAGTGGAAGCATCTTCAAGATAGAATGACAGTCAATTAAACCGCGTACAATTTTGAAAAGGCATAAAATGGTTGAAAAAATGCGCCTGTCCTCCAAGGACCACACACCAAATCTAGATCTAAGCAATGTATAGTCTGATCCCCTAGGAGGAAATGTTCCATCTTCCTTCCAAGCTAAGAATTTCAGAAATTTTTTATGGCAGCTTTCAATGGCATCAGAGTACTTTTTGGTGTGAGGAGCCCAAATGACAGAAGCATATTCCAACTTAGACATAACCAGGGATTGAAATAGTGTCTTGAGAGGTCCAGTAGTTTTAAAGTTCTTGCATGATCTTATCAGAAATCCTAGAGTCCTGCTTGCACCGAGAACAATCCTGTCAACGTGTGTATCGAAATTTAAGCTCGACCTAATGGTCACGCCCAAGTCCTCAATCACAAAAACTCTCTCGAGGTTAACACCCTCAATCGTGTACTGATATTCCAAAATAGACCTCTTCTTAGTAAATGTCAAAATCTTACATTTTGTTACGTTTAAGGTGAAATTGTTCTCATGACACCAAATATTGAAATGGTTTATGTTTTCTTGCAACACATCGCAAGATTCTATGCTTGATATGGGTATGTAAAGCTTGACATCGTCAACATACAACAGATGGTAACAGATTAAGTTAGGCGAAAGATCATTCATAGAGGAGAGTACCCGAATATGAGATATTCTCGTAATATGAGATAGCGGGGTTTCAGCTAAACTAAGAGGCGCATTGTGTTGGTTCTATCACTAACTTGTAGCTCTTGAAGAAAAAGTAATTTCGTGGTAAAGTCAATTTTTTATATTGCTTCTAAAGATTATAAGCGAACTTTTTGCGAAATCGGTGATGGTCGAGTTCTTGGATGGTAAGTCTTTAAACCCTATTTATTATCTATTAAATAAGTATTTAGCACTAAAGTCGGCCTGGAGGGATAGGGATTGAATAACTAAGTAGGAAAATATCGACAGTGTTCAAGTTTTTCATGTACAGGTTAGGCGTAGTAAGTGAATAGTTGCACGGTGTGGTTCTCATAATATGAGATACCTGTGGTACAATGCATATCCTGCTCCAGCTGGACACACTCTGGCTGCGCTGGGGAAACTGGTTAAAAATGGGATTGTGACTACTGGAAAAACTGAATATATCTGAATAACAGTGAGTTTATACTTCGGAAACATAGAATAAAGTTTCTCATAAAAAATAATACTTTATTTTGCATTTTATTAGCGATTTCCTGGGGGTATCTCATATTATGAGAATAGTTTGACGAGTTTGGAAAAAGCACTTTTTTTACATTTTTTGGATTTTCAGAAAAAATAAAAATTTGATAAAATTTGTCATTTCAGCACCTTATCGCAAACTAAATTCCCTTCAAAATGACCTACATTAATTTTTAATTCAGTACATAGAATTCCGGCAATCACACCAAACAGAGTTGGTATCTCATATTTGGGTACTCTCCTCTATAAATTATAAAAAGAAGAGGACCTAAATTGGAACCTTGAGGAACTCCAGAGGAGGGAGAAAACGGACGAGAGGAGTGACCACCATATTGCACTATGTTTGGTCTATTTAATAAGTAGGATTGAAGAAGATGTAAGAGTTTATGCGGTAGATCAAGATTGGCTAATTTCTCCATGAGAATACGGTGATCAACCTTGTCAAAGGCCTTCGAAAGGTCTGTGTAGATAACGTCCACCTGGCTATATTCGTTTAGTAGATCATGAATGTGTTGTGTAAATGCTAGTAAATTTGTAGTAGTTGATCTCCTAGGAATGAAGCCGTGCTGATAAGTTGACATTGAGGAAACGATAGAGTTAAAAATCATGTCATATAGACACCTCTCAAAGACCTTCGAAAAGTTATTTATGATTGAGACCGGGCGGTAATCCTCAACCTGAGATTTATCCCCTTTTTTGAAAACGGGACAAACCCTTGTCTGCTTCCAAACATCAGGGAACGTTCCAAGACGCAGGGCTGAGTTAAACAAGACTGTTAAAGGTGCAATCAATGTCGCTGATAGATCCTTAATTAAGAATGCTGGTATGAGGTCGGTGCCCGCAGTATGTTTATGTGGAAGTTTCTTAACAGCTTCAATAACATCATTTCCTTGAATTCTCAACACATCCCCAAGTAAATGCTGAGTTTTAACAGAGAGAGTTACGGAGAGTACATTTGAGGGCAATTCGTAGACGCTGTCAAAGTAATCTGCAAATAAATTCACAGTATCAGTGGGTGAGATATACTCAATTCCTGCATATCGCATAATGCCTGGAATTCTGGATTCACGCCGCAAGTTATTCACATATCTCCAAAAAGTCGTTGGAAAGATATTTATACTTTGCTCAATAGAGTCGTTATAATTGTTATGTGCAATTTCTATGCGTTTTTTTAAGCTTTTTCGAAGTGTTTCAAACTGGATTAGATAATAGTTATTGAGGTTATTAGAATACTTAGACCTATACTTATCTTTTAGACGAATATTACTAATAATATTTTTCGTGAACCAAGGCGGATATTGTCTATTTTGAATATTACCTACAAATTTAGGAGTTGATTTGTTTATTGCAGAGTACAATTGATCGTAGAATAGGTTGCAGGCATCATTAATATTATTAATATTTTCCAGAATGGACCAATCAGTATCGTAAAGTAAGACAAACAGTTCATTCCAATTGCACCTTTTCCAGTTATAGCGCGACGATAGACTGTTATCAACTATGTCTGTTCGAATATTGCTAGATTTTAGATCTAGCAACAAGTCCAGAGTAGGATGATGTGCATCTTCAGAAAAAATGGGCAGAAGACATCTACTTATTAAAGTATCAACATTAGAGAATACTAGATCCAAATATTTATCATTTTAATTCGCAATAGAGTTTAATTGCTTCAGTTCCAATGCTTGCATAAATGTGTTAATCAGAACAGATTTATAATCAAAAGTGTTAAGTTTGCAGAAATTTTTGAAGTGAGGAACATTAAAGTCACCAAGGATAATTAGTTTTTGTCCCCAAATATCCTGAAGAGACATTAGTGAATTTAAAAGATCTTCGAACAGGTCTACAGTTAGCCCTGGAGGTATATATAAAACTATAAATGCTAGTGTTATATTATTTATACGCACTTTTACTCCAACAATATTGACTGAAGGTACTGTTCTAGAAATAGAGGAGACATCAAAAATCAAACATGGATATCTTACATTGATAGCTATAAGAGCACCGCCACCTAATCTATCTAAACGATCATCCCTAAAGATATGATACAAATTGGTGTTAAAAAATTCAGATGATAAGACACCAGGTTTGAGCCAAGTTTCCGTTAGAATAAAGATGTCATATTTAAAAATATCCATAGATTTGATTAAGTAATTGAACTTTGTATTTATACCTCTAGAGTTTTGGTAGTAGACAATTAGCTTGTAGGTTTTACCGGGTTGCAGACTATCGTTGGGGTTCCGTTTCTGTATATTATCCGAAGGTTGCTTTCTCCTTTGGATAGTCGCTCGTGGAGCTCTTTGCGTAGATCCTTGTGAGAGTACGATCCAAAGACAGCTTCATGTTCGGGAGTAGATTTTGAGCAAGCAGTGCCTTCCCTTGATCGATAAATGAGCGAAGCATCTGAGTTGCATCTTGTTGAGACTGGAAAATGATTTTGAGAGGTCTCATAAGTTCATGAGATTTTTTCCCTAGTCGAACACAATTTATCTTACTCAGATCAGCAGATGCGTTAATTAACTTGAGCGTTTCTTTAATTTTTAAAATATCAGATTTCAAAGGATCAGTTCCTTGGACTTCTAGCACTTCAGGAGAATTAAAAAGCATTAAGTTTTTCTTACGTGTTTCACGTTGAGAGAGCTCTGTCATGCACAGGTCAACGCAAGTATCTGTAAAGACTGATGATGCTGCAACATTGCCTGAATCAAGAGATTGAATGGTAGTCTCAATAGTCTCAACTCGATCCTCAATACTCTCAACACGTGTCTCAACATTCTGTACCTTCGTGCTCATGTTGTCAACTTTGATCGTAAGATTGTTCACTGACAGCTGCACGAGATTGAAATCATGTTTCATCTCAGCTCTATCTTTATCCAAGGCAGGGGTCAAGCGACTGTCAAGAGCACGGCAGATAATATCCTGAAGTTCGGAAAGATTTAAGGTAACTTGACGATGTTCTTCCACAGGAGATGATGACCTGGATCCACAGCATTTATTGAATGAGCCGTCTGCATTCTGACGTAACTTACTAGCACACTCAGGGTGGAAACGAGCCAGACAGCCAGTGCATTGTACAGAATCACAGTCTCCAAGAGGTTTCTTACATTTGCCATGTGAGCAGATAGTGTCGGTGGTATTTAGTAAATTGAGATCCATTTTCACAGAAATAATAGAATATTTTGATTTTTGATATAACTCAAGCCAGCAATTCACATTCAAAAAATATAGGACTCCAGAGTTCATTTTAGGTTAGATCTGTTTGTAAACAAAAACACCCACTGAATCTTAGGTCCAATTCACAATTCAGACTCATGGAGTTACAATGGAGACCCTGCTGAATGACATATATATTATTCAATATGATCCATAATAATTATTATCGAAAGAATCAACAATTATTTACATAGCTGTAGCTTTCTAGACATTTTAAGCTACTATTTTTTAACATCTTATCGCAGAAGACACTTTGTGAAAGTTTTCTGTCCTTCCTTCTTCCGCTCAAAAAACAAATCCTTCCATGGGATTGCATTATGATGTTGGATATTTCTTTCCAGCCCAGGCATAATTATTATTTGCAATTACTATAACGCATTCAACAGAATTATGAATAATTATCATATTTCAAAAGGGAGGTTATGTACATGTCAACACTGATTTTACAAGTCGGCCAACTTGAAAACGTAACTTACAAGAGTTTTCTACTGTTTTCGACTGTTTTCGACGTATATTACGTCAAAAACGTATTATACGTAGAAAATACTCGAGTTACGCGTAACTGACCAACCCTGGGTACGACTAAAAGGATAGGAACAGGTTGGCACACAGCAGTAGGTTTGGCGGGAAATTTCAAAGGATTTGAGTAACTCCAATCGACAAAAGGCGTCCCAAATGCTTCTTGAAGTTTTTCGGTATGTCAGGATGGATGAGGCTTCTTCAGGATAGTCGGATTACTCGGGAAGTACATAAATAAAAAGGAAAAACAGGCAAAATCAATTCCTAATAATAAACGAACTAAATTGGATAAACCGATAGTCTTGGAAAACCATGCAGCTTGCGGATTCAGGAACTATGGTTAAATCTTCATGTTTTAAAATCAACTAAATTAAATTCTTAAAAATTATTTAACTTCTGAAAATTAATAGCTTGTGACTTGCAATAAAACTGCAACGTCACATGAATCAAAAAAGTAGTTCAAGTGCATGACATTGGAATCATGAAAAGCAGGCGTCAAAAATGACGTGCGACATCTTATCTTGTGCATTGCAATTTTATAGAAAATTGAAGTACATTAATTTTTTTTTAGTTAGACAACATAAACGCTAAAGACGGCAAAGAATATAAAAATATGCATTATTCTAGCAATAGTCCATGCACCTTTAGCTTCTGATTCCGGATCTTGGAAGCGAGAAAAAATATTCTTTACACAGAAAAAACTGGTGGTTCAGTAATGTTGAGGCTCAAGTGAAAGTTGGCATCCTTTAGAACTTAGGCTCTAAAGGAACTCTTTTTAGGGTTCCTTCAGACTATGAATAATCATACAGATGAATATTAAAAAACGTTTTGTATTCTTTTTTTAAAACACATTAAATTGAATAGTAGAAATACCTAACTTCTTTGCAAATTTAATATTAACGTAATATGGAAAGTGTATGTTATATAATTTCAAATAGTAACGCGCTTTTTGGTACATGCGGAGTTGAAAACGTCTGATTTTCAACATTACGTTAAAAACTTTTAAAAATTATAAAATAAAATATGCAAAACCTCAGAGTTTTAAAATACCCATAAATGTTTTAAATTCTTTGAAATCTTTTGATCTCCCATGAAATCTTTGAAATCCTTTAAAATACCTTCAAATTATTGAAATCAATTGAAAAATATTGGACTTTTAAGTCACCCTCAAATATTTCAAATTCTTTGAAATCTTTTGATATGCCTTGAAATCATTAAAATCTCTTTGAAATTCTTTGGAATCTTTCAAAATACCACAATATCTCTGAAATCTTTTTAAATCCTTCAATTTATTGAAATATATTCAAAAATCCTGGAAGTATTCTAAAATACCCTCAAATATTTCAAATTCTTTTAAATATTTTGATATCCCATCAAATCTGTTAAATCTCTTAAAAATGTCTTGGAATCTTTAAAAATACCATGGCCCCCTTGAAAACCTTTAATCCTCTAATTTATTGAAATCGATTGAAAAATCTTTGGTGTTTTTAAAATACCCTTCAATATTTCAAATTCCTTTAAATATTTTGATATCCCATAAAATCTGTTAAATCTCTTAAAAATTTCTTGGAATCTTCAAAAATACTATGACACCCTTGAAAACCTTTAATCCTTTAATTTCTTGAAATCAATTGAAAAATCCTTGGTGTTTTTAAAATACCCTTCAATATTTCAAATTCTTTTAAATATTTTGATATCCCATAAAATCTGTTAAATCTCTTAAAAATTTCTTGGAATCTTTAAAAATACCATGACACCCTTGAAAATCTTAAATCCTTTAATTTATTGAAATCTATTGAAAAATTCTGGGTGTTTTTAAAATACCCTTCAATATTTCAAATTCTTTTAAATATGTTGATATCCCATAAAATCTTTTAAATCTCCTAAAAATGTCTTGGAATCTTTAAAAATACATTAATGTTTACATTAAAATTTGTTTTTATATATTTTTAAATATTCTCTTAAAAATTTGCTTTAAAAAAATCATTGAAAAAATTTTCAGGAATCTAATAATAATTTTATTATCATGGAACTCGAATTTTTCCTACAATTTTTTGAAAATCCTGCTATGTGAAACAACTACCTTAAAATCATTAAGATACTTTTTGAAAATTTTGGAAATCTTATTAAAAATTCTTTTAGAATTAATTTTTCAGAACAAAAATTGTTAGTTTTTCTAAGAATTTTTATACAAATTTTGTATTTATTTAAAACCTTTAAAAATGCTTAAAAAGCTTATGAATGTTGTGCTTGAAATCTTCAAAAATCTACATTGTCTTTTAAATCGTTTGAAATGTTTTCACGTTTTAAATTATTTTGGAAGCAATTCTTTTTATTTTCTTAAAACCTTTAAAGATCCTTAAAAAGCTTTAAAATTTTATTTTGAAATCTTTTTCTGTTTTAAAATTTATATTAAGTTTTAATCTTTACAAAACATTCTAAATTAATAATTGTTCAAATGTTATTTCTGCAAAAAAATTCAGTAAATTCAGTCACATAATAAAAATTTCTTGAACAGAACAATTCAAATTGTAATGTTCAAACTTTAAATTTAAGACTGTCAAATATTAACGATTCAAGGCTTTCTATTTTAAATAATTCAGTTTAAAATGGTTTAGTTTTCAATATTTGATTTATAATTGCTCGTTTCAAATGAAATGTGAAATATTGCTAAACATTTAAAAAATGTCATCCCTAATTAAAATTTTTTTAATTAAATGATCAAAAATGGAACATTTTAGATTGAAACAATACTTGAATAGGATTTGGAATCGAATACGAGCGTTTAATTGTGAATCTATTAATTTGAAATTATTTTAAAATCAAGAATAGTTTATACAGTTTTAATCAAAAGTTTACATTTCTTTAACTACTGAGGTTTTCAAAAAGAAAAATTTCTATTTTTCAGCGTTAAAATCTGTAACTTGCTTAATTTTGAACAGATTTATCAATGTGATTTATCATAATAGGACAAGTTAAAAGTGTTTTTCTTGGTGAAAGTTTCATATTTCTGCTTAAATTGTACTTTTTTGTTGAAAACTTATATATTACATATCCTACCAATATTAACAGTAAAATACAAGCCAAAACGTTGATGTGGAACGTAAAAGTATTGTTATTCAAAATTTATATTTTTTTGCCTCAATTGGTACATTTCTACAATAAACTACCAGTATTCACAACACGATTTTAAGGACAGCTTCCCAACATTTCAACTTCTGTGAAATCTTGTATTTTTTGTAAAGATTTGTAATTTTGTAATTTCAAATTTTTGAATTTTCGAAACTTATACTTTATTGTTGATTTTTTTTCACTTTTCTACAAGAAAATACAACAAGAAATTAGCCTTTTGTATTTGACTGTATATTTTTGTTAAATTTTGTATATTTTTTTACAAAAAAGTACAGGTTTTAACCAAAAAATTACAGTTGTAGAAATGCCGTACTTTCTTGTAAAAATTTTTTCCGCCAGAGGCGCATTAATTACGTAAGACGGTGAGAATTTTTTTTCCCGTAAAAATGTAATTTTGAATTTTTTCGTAAACGAAGAAAGATATCGCAAAAGAGCAAAAAAAATTTTTCAAGATTTTCTTCAAAATCCCTGACTTTTCCTTCACGAATAAAATTAGCCGACTTTTTCCTGATTTCCATGTTTTCCCTGACCTAACCGTGGAGAAATTGCCCAATTTGATCCTGATTTACGACGTGGCCCCGATCGGGTTAACTCAATGCGGCCTTGATCATGGCTACTGTTGTGGTCCTGGTCGGGGCCACATCGGGCTACGCTCTGTAAATCACAGTTAGTTTAAAAATTAGAAATAATTAAATATAAAATCACTCCCTGTCTTAACTAGGACTATTCAACTAATTTTCAGTTCAGTGACTAATCTAAAGTTCATTAGTTAAATTTGACTTCTCATATGCAAATAATATAAGAAACGAGAAAAAACTAAAAAAAAAGATTAAATTCATTTGAACAAAATGTCTAAAAATGAGTATTTACGGAATCATTAAATTAGTTAATCAATATACAATTATCAAGTTAGCATTAATTGTTGTAGGTATTTTTGTAATCTGTTTAGAGTTTATACTTATTTAGATTTGAATTTGCCGCGCTAATTTCGAATGTATTCGATTACTCTTCCGTTCGATTATTTGGCAACGAACGAACGAAAGCAAGACAACTTTGTGAAAGTGACGAACAGTAAACAGACAAACCGGTAAAATCATGTGGATAAATCGCTTTCAATAATTCTCAATTCACCTCGTTAATCATTTACGCAAAGTTTTTAGACCGGGGTGAGGTGTTCATATCAAACTAGAATTATCCAGCTCTCTAAGATTTCCGACAGTGAACATCGAGAAGGCGTCAACATTTTGAAGATCATTTATTTTTCGTCTTTGCGTGAAAATGCTGAATAGATTGAGAATTGGGATCCAGAATTGGGATCAATTGTACAAAAAGATCCCACTCTTCTTTTTAGTATGCTATAAAGGTACGTATAGACTTGCTGCTGTAACTTTTTGGCATTATAACCTCACTTTACTATTCTTTGCTCCACGTGACAAAAAACTTTTCAATCAAATGGTCGAATTTTCAAACAAAAAAGATTAAAGTGGACTCAAATATTAAAATTTTCAAGAAGAAAAACAAATTTTTCAGAAAGCAGTTGATTGTTGATCACAAAAGTTCATTTACAACCAGAAAAGCTAACTTTTCTACCATGAAAGCTGAATTTCCAACAAAAGGGTAAAGTTTGTAATCTAAAAAGTCTAATATTTTAGAAAACCGTGACTTTAAACGAAAAAAAAAAACTTTAACAAAGATTATTTTCAATAAAAAAGATAAATTTTCAAGAAGTTAGTTGAATTATCAAGAAAAAAATTGAACTTTCAACAAACAAGAATAATTTTCTACCCAGAAAGACGACTCTTTAACAAAATATATGAATTTTTAACAAGATAGTTGAATTATCAACCAAAAAGTTGAACTTTCAACAAACAAGAATAATTTTCTACCCAGAAAGACGACTTTTTGACAAAAAATATGAATTTTCTACTAAAGCATTGAATTTTCAATAAATAAGTTGAATTTTCAACAAACAAGATTAATTTTCTACCTAAAAAGACGACTTTTCAACAAAATTCTCAAATTTTCTAACAAACAGTCGAATTTTTATCTCATAAAATATGCATGATAAAGTTTTAACTGAAAATCGAATAGTTAAATTTTCAGGTAAAAACTCGGTTTAAAAATTAACTTTGAACAAAAATACCAGTTTTCACTAAGTTGTCAAATTTTTAACCAAAAAGTATAAATTTTCGACCAAAAAGATTAATTTTCTATTCAAAAAGATGAATTTTCAACAAAATACATAAATCTAACGACAAGTTTCAAAATATTTATATAAAGTTTATTGTTCAATACGTTACAAAGATAGTTGATGCGACAGATTACAGAGACTTTTAAACTCTCTGTAAAATTAACGATAATTGTTTTCAAATATTTAAATAATAAAGTTTAATATTCTTAATTATTTATTTACTTTTTTATTTAAAAAATTATATTTTCATAATATTTTTATAAATAAAAATTAGAAGGGGCCAGATCGGGCCTTCCTTATGGATAACCCAGTCAGGCGCTGATCGGATTAGGTGTATCATTTCGAGTCTGGCCCTAACTGGGATACCCGATTGGGGCCAGATTTGGTCCCGACCAGGGCCACTCTGAAATCTCTGCACGGGTAGAGCCATCCTGCTTTTTGGATTTAGGCGTACTTTTTGGGAAGGCAAATCCACATGAATGATATATAGAATTCTTCGCTGGAAATTCCTCTACGAGTCTTTGACCTCTAACATTAATTTAACATTATAACTGTAAAATGTTCCCAAACCCTCAGAATTTCTTTCAAAAACCTAAAAAAAAGTGTTTTTTCTCATGTATTTGACTTGGAAAATTTTGAGTGCCTGGAGACACCTGCTAAAATTGAAATGTCCAAAAGAAAAAAACATGCAATTGCTTTTTTCGAATTTAGAACCATAGTCGGAGGACCATTGCCCTGCAACAGGAAAATAATATTTTCAAAGAATTTTTGGACGAGCCTACTTCGTACGCTTTTTGGACCCTCAGATTATTTTTGATAAAAAAAAGTACAGGTGAATTTCATGATTCCTTTTAGAGTATGAAGAGTAAGGTGAAATAGATTGTGTGAATAATTCTTGTTTATCACTTTTGAAGCAATGACTTGCAAATGCGCGACGTTGGTCGCAACGTATCTTATTTACATGTTTCACAGTATTGCCTTCCTATTATTTTGATGAAGCTGAAAATATTCTAAACTCGTGTATTTTTTTATCAAACCTTTTTATCTGCGACGTTTTCCATTTCTATAGCTTTTTTCAATTAATATATAGAACGCTAAATAAATGCGTATATTGTCACAAAGCAATTAGGGACTGTACCTAAATTACGCAACAGCTCAAGAGAGGGGGGGGGTGCGAAATTATGTCACGATTTATTACGGCGGAGGGGGGTGTCCTTAATTCATGTACGTAATTTTTTGAATTTCGCGAACAACAATTTTATAAAATGTTTGGGAATTTTGTTGATCAGGTATAATTCAGGGATTTAGAAAAAATCTTGCAAAAGTCAGGGAATTTTCATAATTTTAAATAACTGTCAAGAAGAATAAATTTGAAATTTTTCAATTTTAATTTAAAATTGTTTCATTCCATTCATAACGGTTAAAAATTCGTCTTCTTGCATTAAAGATTTAAGTATCTTCGTAGCAAATTTAATTTTTGATTGTAATTCATATTTCGATGCTAAACATTCCGCTGAAATCTTTTTTGGATGAAAATTCAACTATTTTCTTGAAGAAAATTGCTTTTAATTTGAAAATTAATGTATTTTAGTAGAAATTTCATCTTTTTGGATAAAAATAAAACTATTTGGGTGAAAATTCAACAATTTTGTTTAAAAACCAACCTTTTATCGAAAATTCATCTATTTCGTAGAAAATTTAATTCCTGCTCAAAACTCATATTTTGATGTTAAAACGCCAACCGAAATATTTTTCGGATAAAAATTCAACAATTTTTTTTATTCATGTTTTCGATTTGAAAATTCATCTCTTGTAGTAGATATTTTATCTCTCTTGGACAAAATGCAACTGTTGGGTTGAGCATTAATGTTCTATGCTTGAGGATTCAACTATTTTGTTTGAAAATTTTGGTTGGGATATTTTTTTTCAAGTAATTTTCACTGTTAAGAAATCATTTATTTGTTGACGATTCACATTTTTAGTTTGAAATTTATCTCTTTGGTTGAAATTTTAACTATTTTGTTAATTTTGATAAAAAGAATAAATTTACTTGCAAATATTATAAGAAATATAATATTAAAGAAATATTAAAGAAATCCGCTTAATTGGTTAAGAAACAGTTTTGGTTTAACTTACTGAAAATGCTACCAAAAAATCGAAAATTCCGTTTCTGGTCAAACAGTGTTTGTTTAATTAATAGAAAACTATATTTAAATTTTTTTACATAAAACCAATACCTTCTTGTTAAGATGAGAATGTAAAAATTTGATTTTTTATTTATTGTGTGATGTCATCTTTCACGATTAATACAAAAATTACGTGTCCTATAAAAAAATAATTAACAACAAATTTGTAGATCTTTCTTGGATGGATATTTTTTATCAAATCATCTTTTTTTTGTATCTTGCATAGTCTGAAAGTAAAATGGAATTTTTTGTTTTATTTTTTATATGTTCCATGGGGTGAAAATTTCAATTTTTGATTTTTCATATCGTGCGTTGTTTGGCTTAAAATGTTCATTTCCGTTAGTTTTTTTGGATTGTCAAATGATAGTTTTCTTTTTATCGAAAAAGTCGTGACAATAAATTTTTCAGATTTTTTGGTACTAAGAATTGCCGTACATAGAATTTCTAAGTTATGAAAAAAAGATTTCAAAAATTTTGAAAAAGCTCTACCTTTTTGAATTATTATCCAAAATAGCTGTCTAATGAACTTGTCATTTTTTCGAAAGTTATCGTTCCTACGGATAGACACCTTGGTAAAAATCGGGTTTTCTAGCTCAGGAGGTCTCAAAACGTGGATATTTGATGAAAACCGACTAAGTCAAATTTTGCATAAAACCAATAAATTCACATTAGGATGAGAATGTAAAAAGAATTTCGAACCCAATAGTTGATTTATCAATCCAACACATGAATTTTTGACCAAAAAAATGACAGATTTACCACCAAATAAATGAAATTTCGACAAAGTAGTTCCACTTTTCAACGAAAGGGATTAATTTTTAACCACGAAGCTCAAATGTTTAAGAAGAAAAAAAAATTGCCGGAAGAAAATGGAATTGGTACTGACAATTACTATTCAATTATAAGTAACTGCAATGCGAGAAATGAATTTTCAAACAAAAGAATAACTTTTCTATAAAAAAAAAAGAAAAGATTTTCAACAAAATACTGGAAATTTCCAATCAAATTTTTATTTTTCAAAGGAATTTGCAACCTATTTATTCAATTTTTCACTGAAAAAATGAATTTCACATGAAAAAAGGATGAATTAACCACCGAATAAATAAAATTTCGACAAAGTAGTTACACTTTTCAACGAAAGGGATGAATTTCTAGCCACGAAGTTCAAATGTTCATCAACAAAAATAAATTGCCGGAAGAAAATGGAATCGGTACTGACAATTTCTTTTCAACTATAAATAAATGCAAAGCGAGAAAAAAAATGGACAAAAATTAAAAAGTTAAAAATGGATAATTCTCCAATCACTGGCTTGACAGTAATAAAAAAGGGTTCGTCTATCCTTATAGAGCCCCGCATGCAAGGATATATATATATATACATTAATTTTGATCCATTATTTTCATACACAAAAATTGGGGGTTGCAACCTTTCCACACATTTACCTCGGGAAAAGCCTTAATATAGAAAATTCTAATTTTTCTTCATTAAATTAGACAGTTATATTCTGGTTATTATTTTGTTATATTAGATAAAAAATTTGTACATGAAAATAGTATGATAAGAATAAAATAAATATCTCAAATTTAAAGAAACAGTAAACCAAAGCGGTATAAAAATATAGATTACCGAGAATCACAACCTTTTTATGAACACAAAAAAATTATCCGAAAGAAATAACACAATTTTGTTAAATATTTAAGCGAACCATTGTCGTTTTTAAAAAAATTTTGTATTTTCAGCCCACTCTAACGTACAACAAGAAAATTATTAAACTACTATAAGAAAAAAATGCTATTGAATCAAAAGTACGCGCTTTCACGCTCGGTCAAAAGCAGATTTTATTGATTCAAATGAATATTCAATGCCGCAATGATGATTGATTTCGGCTTGACAGAGTGATGCTGTGAATTCAGTTGTATATCCATTTGAATCAATGAGATCTGCTTTTGACCCAGTGAGAAACTGCGTTCTTTTGATTCAAGGTACAATTTCAAGGAAAGTAAAGACAAGTAAAATAGAGCAACGGAATACAGGAAATGAGCGACAATGTCACTGGTGCGTCTTTTTACTTTAGAAACCAAATTTCGTGTAGTCATTGTTCCAAATAATGAAGGAATCTCTATGGCATACATAAACTCGTGAAACACATTCAAAAATTCATATCACCTGCAGCTCCGGAAATTCTCTACAAATCAGTTCTTTGTCTACAACACAATGAAGAATTTTATTTTGACTCTGCTGCTATTTGCATTTATATTTCTTGATTCTGTTCGTAAGTAGAAAACAACACACAAATATAAAATCAATCATATATTAAAATATTTTACATAGAGATAATGCCTATATTCGAAATTTATTTGCTTTTTTGCTTAAAATAGTTGAAACATATGTTATCATTGTATACGTGGCTTGTACATCTTCTGCGTAATTATATATTCTCAGCTATATTTTCTAATTAATTGTTGTGAAACGATTTATTATGGATTATTTGTAATTCCATTTCGTTATAAAACCAATTTAAATGCATTATTCCGCCGTTTTTCGAGTGGATTGCCACGTCGACTTTTTGACCTGGGATGCTAACATATGTTACATTAGACCATAATGTGCACGTGT
>CAKNYM010052432.1:0-19051 GCA_932195095.1 Andricus curvator
TTAATACTTCAACCAGGAGCAAATTTCATCTAGATCTATATATAACTATAAAAAAAAAAGACTTATTGGCTTCTGTTTTAGAGGTAGGCCAGTATTCGGCTTTGGACACATATTAACTCCTATCAAATACAACGCTGCTGAAGGCTGGTAACCTTCTCAGAATAAATCACCAACCAATTGAGACTCTCGGTTTCCTTTCTCCGTCCTCACCCCCCCCCACACACACACAGTAACAGAAGTATTGGTGGGACTGACGTTACAGATAGACTATCCACCGTACGACGAATAATCACTTAACTTGGACATGATTTCGGCTCGCAAAACAAATTTCGCGCATAAAGGTGTTAGTTGGGTGTACAATCTAAACATGAATAATACAAACAATAAAGTAGCCTCGGAATGGACTGAAACTTGGATCGACAAAATGCATACACACGGTAAACGTAAAGGTCGAATTTCAGGCGATGAATGGAGACTGGGTGTCTGGAATGCTAGAGGAGTGAATGACCTTAAAATAAGAGAACTACGAGAAACTATGCATGCAAGGAAACTAGATATTTTATGTGTACCTGAGACGAAGAAAAAGGGTTGCGAAAGTAGAAACATAGAAAATGGGGTGTTGAAAGGCGGTTTTGAAATATGGTCAGGAGTAGGTAGTGAATCAAATCGTAGTCAAGGGATCGGTTTAATTATGAATAAAAAAGCAAGACAGCATCTCAAAGATCATGATTTTGTATCTCCCAGATTGTTGTGGGCTAGAATGAAGGTAGGAATCAGAAGGTTATTTATCATAGCGTGCTACGCCCCAGTTGACAGTGAGCCGCGAGAAGTCAAAGACGCTTTCTGGGACACTTTAAATGACACAATAAGTACATGCGATCCAGGTGAAAGAATAATTCTGCTAGGAGATATGAACGGATGGGTCGGCGTTCAACGTCAGGATACAGATACAGAAAGGGTACTAGGTAAATTTGGGGATCCAAGAAAAAATTATAACGGGGAAAAATTAGTTAGCTTATGCCTAGAAAAGGGCCTATTTATTACCAATACTTGGTTTCGACATAAAATGATCCACACGTACACTTGGTGTAAAGGAAATAACCGCAGTGTAATTGACTTCGTTATTGCGGATGAAAGACTAAGAGAACTAGTTGTAGATACAAGAGTCATGAGGGGATCCGAATGCAATACTGATCATTATCTTTTAATCTCTAAAATAAACTTAGGCCGGGGATGGAAAAGAAAGAGAACAGAAAAAACGAAACAAACTCGAATAAAGATTAAAAATTTACAGAAACCGGAAGTGCGAATAGAGTTTCAAAATAAGTTAAGCGAACGCATAGATAGGGCAACTTGGGAAGCGCTTACGAGCATTAAAGATATAGAGGGCGCGTGGGCTTTATTACGGGATATCATTGTTAAAACTGCAATTGAAGTGTGTGGTACGGCAGTGGTAGGAAGAAAGTCTGGTGATGCATGGTGGAATGATGAAATTCAAGCAGCCCAGCGAGAAAAGAAAAAAGCGCACAAGAGAACATTAAACATGACAGGTCTTAGCGATGAGGAGAGAAATAGACTCAAAAATGATTACAAAGACAAAAAGAGGAAAATGAAACGACTAGTCAAGGAGAGTAAAGAAAAAATCAGAACAGAAGAAGAGAACAAAATACAAAACGGCTTTGGAGGAATAATGAAACTACTATATAAACAGTTGAAGGAAAGTAAAAGTACAGAGTTTGCTAGCATGAGAAACAGCAAAGGTGAAATGCTATATGATATAGACGGGATAGTAGACGCTTTAAAAGACTCTTTTAAAGAACTATTAGGAGGTGAAGATATAGGACAACAAAACTGCGACATAGAACATAATGCATTAGAAAACCCAATTGAAAAAGTCTGTGTCACTGAGGTCCGAGACATAATTAAGAACTTGAAAAACGGTAAGGCTGCTGGCATAGACAGTATTAGTGCTGAAATGCTCAAATACGGTGGCGAGTACATACCTCACAGGTTGTGCGAATTAATAAATTTATGTATCGAGACGGGGAAAGTCCCAGACGATTGGAAAAAAGCGATTATCGTACCAATATACAAAAGAAAGGGAGATAAAAACAACTGCAGTAATTACAGAGGTATCAGCCTACTAAGTACCGTAAGTAAAATATACTCAAAAATACTTATTCGTAGGGTAATGGAAATCACAGAAGAAAAAATATGGGAAGTCCAAAGTGGATTTATGCCAGGAAGATCATGTACAGATCAGATATTTAGCCTAAGACAGATCACAGAAAAAAGCTTGAGAGTAGGAAAGAAAGTTTTCTGTGCATTTATTGACCTAGAAAAAGCATTTGACACGGTAAATAGAAGTAAACTTTGGGAAGTTCTTAAAGAATACGGAGTAAATGGAGGGCTCCTGCAAGCAATAAAAACAATATATACAGGTAGTAAAGCGAGCGTAAGGGTAAACGGGAAACTGAATGACTGGTTCGATATTACGCAAGGCGTGAAACAAGGATGCGTTATGTCCTCGTGGCTATTTATCATATTCATGGATAAGTGTCTAAGAACTGCACTCTTCGACGAAGAAGGTGTAGATCTCCAAACAGTTAAGGTACGTGGGTTAGCTTTCGCAGATGACAAGATTGTTATGGCAGAATCAGTCGAGGACTTGCAAAGAATGTTGAATAAACTTCATACAAGCATGAAGGACATGGGACTCAAAATTAACGTAAATAAAACAAAAATCATGGTGTTTGAGGGAAAGAGTGAGAAAACAATGTGCAACATTGTCCTAAATGATGAGAGATTAGAACAAGTTGACAAGTACGTATATCTAGGTAGTCTATTCACTAGCGACGGAAAAATAGATGGGGAGTTAGATAGGCGCATAAATAAGGGTAAACAGGTTATCGGTAGAGCAGGGTCCATCCTAACAAATAAAAACATATCAAAAAAAGCTAAAATGGCCATACACAATTCTATATTCGTACCGACTGTACTATACGGTAGCGAGACATGGACCTGTCAAGAAAAGGACAGGAGTAAAATTAACGCGATCGGCATGAAACCTCTGCGCATAATATGCGGGAAAACACTAATGGACAAAGTCCGAAACGAGACAATCCTCAAAGAATGTGGTGCAAAAGAGACAATAGTTGACACATGGGAAAGAAATCAGTTAAGATGGTTCGGACATCTTGAAAGAATGAAAGATGAACGACTGACCAAACAAGTGTATAAAGGTAAAGTAAATGGCAGAATGCCCAGAGGTAGACCGCCAAAAGAATGGTTAGAATCTGTAAATGAGACATTAATCGGTAGAGACATAAGAAGCCATAGGAACACAAGAGCTTGCATGAAAAAATGCATGGACGTGAAGGAAGCTAGAGTAGTATGCCAGGACAGAAAAGTGTGGCGACAAATAGTTTGTAAACAGAGTGACAGTAGAATGAATGACGCCTGAAACAAAGATCTTGGATACTAATGGGCCCAAGTGGAGAACCATACATAACAATTCTGTGAGGCTCTTCACTTGGGGTGATCGCTAGAGAGATTGATCAGCAACCTGGGTCGGAGCAGTGTTGCGGAGTAAACGTGTCATTTAAATAAATAACACGAGAATTCCAGATCAATCTAAAATATATATACCTAACACTTATATACCTATCCACCTCATACCTATATTCCTACCTACCTTATTCCTATATACCCATATACACACTACTACTCTCCAACCGAGCAAGTCACGCCTACCCCGAAAGGGAAATGGCTTAATGGTATAATAATGGAAAATGAAAAAGCAGGGAAAAGTCCGGGAATTTTGAAAGAGAAGTCTTGAAGCCACCTTGTTGTAGCGTTTTCTATACGATTTATATAAACAGCAAAAAATTAATGGATTTCAAAAAATGTCATCAAATCATTATAGAAGTTGAAAAAATCGCCGAAAAAATAAGAAACTTCAAAATATTTTCGATTACAGCTTCGTGATATTTCACCGTGATGAAGTGAAAAAGAAACAAAAAACGTTGTTCTTTTTCACAATAAAATCAAATTTGTTTATCCTGGAAAAGTCCTGGAATTTTTTTTAAGAAACGGCATCAAAATGTACTGAAACCGAATTGAAAGACAGTTGGTTCATATCGAGCAACACGAATATTAAAAGATATTAAATTTTTTTTCAGTTTTGGCATTGATCAAGAGAGTAAATATAACTGAAATTTAAAATGATTTTGAAAGAAAATGACCTGATACAAAATTGAAACCCTATTTTTTTTTCTGCGCGTGTTTGTAGAGAATTACTCATACACTGGAACTTGGATTGAAGCAGTCTGGATTTACGCGGTTCCGAGAATTGATGCCACGGATGTTTTGTACTTTGCGGAGTACGGGAGGCTTGCTCAGTGAGGCGTGACGAACAAGCAGGAGGGCCGCACTCTCCGCGCGTTAGTTCCATCAGGTTACGTCATAGAGTAGAACGGGGCGAGGCAGCCAGTGGGGTGAGGCAGCCAATTTCTTCTTATTCCCACAGCGTTAATTGAAATCACGCGCCTTTGTGATGTAAGGTCGGTTAGGTTAGTCCGCTGTACTTGCCGAAAGACGAGTGTCGTGACTGTCGCAGTTTGTAAAAAGCAGCGTCATTTGTGAAAAACTACTGGCAGAAGGAACATTTTCGTGATTCACGTTTGTTTATCCTTCGTGTAAAGGTTGTGTAAAAAAAATTAAGTAAGTATTTTCCGCAGAAGAATTGTGTGCTTCACACGATGGAATCGTTAGTTTTTCGATATTCAAAATAGTTTTTTTTATGTGAAATTTTTGTGAAAAAATCACATGTGGGGCGAGGTAGCCAACAAACGGCAGATTATGCCGAAAAGGCCTAAAAGCGAATTGCTCCTGGCGGCCCTCGACGAGGCCGCGCGAGGAAGGTATAAACTACTCATGAAACTTCGGATAGCAGCAACGAAGATGACATATTAATTTTTCCGATTTTTTTCCAATTTTTTTTTTGTTTTTTTTTGAGTTCCATTAAATTTTTTAAAGAAGATATTTAACTTTGTTTGTTATTTGTATATGTCATCTTGGACCTAATGAAGAACTTATACATTACTATATGTCTGTGTATCAAAACTTTGAAATGGTTGGCTGCCTCGCCCCACGTTTTTACAGTTGAGCAAAAACATAGCGTCTCTGGAAAACGGTTGTAGAAACTGTAATATGCGAGCTACATTAAAATTCTACAAGGCAATTTTGTAGCAAAAGAATTAGGCTTTCTAACGACACAATACACTTTCTGATATCATTTCGAACAAGTGCTCTGCACGCCAAAATGTGGCGTCTTGGCTGCCTCGCCCGTTCTACTCTACTTGCAAATCCAATAGAAATGACTCACGCGCCCCTGCATTTTTTTGTGCGGAAGGTCTGGAAATAGGATCAAGGCGAAGGCGAGTCATGCCCGAAACCGTTCTTAATTCCAAGTTTCATTCTACATATTCTTTATTCTGCCACCTTGTAAACACTGTTTTGACTGTTCCTGAATTTAGTGTGAAAAGGATGACTTTGTTTCTGGTCGCTGAAACGTGAATATCGAACATGTGCCATCTGTTGCATATCGCGTGGGCGTATTCCGAGCGAGAGAGGCGTATCGTTCTTATTATAAAATTCTTGCATAAATCTCTGAAACAATAAACTGATGAAAGGCGCGGCTCGCATTAATAGTTCCCATAAAGCTCGAACCCTAGCTCACTATAAGCCAGTTCAAGTAAACACGGACTCCTCCAGGCGTCGTTTGTCAAACGATGGTTATGTTCGTTAGAATTCTCTGATGTTTTGTAAGGCATGCTTATAATGACTTGATCTATGAGTACGACTTTGCTTGATCTTACAAAGTATACAAATAAATAGGTCAGTTATCGTCCAATTCAATCAAAATCCAGCAGACTTTACTCTGATAGGACTGTAAAAACCAAGTGGGATCTAAAACCAGCATACATTCACAGTAAATGCCAGTTGATTAATCTGATCATGAAATCTGATTAAAATGATATGAGTTTTTATTGAAATTTCGGATTTTTTCATTTGATCAGCAAATTGTGCGTCAGAATGATCCGATTCTCAAAAGCAATTTCATGTCATGAATTTTTATGAGTAGCAACTGTCGAGTGTCAGTTCTTACATGCTGCGGACAAGTCATGACCGTTTAGATGCATGAGCTTTTGAAGAAATTTCCCAAATTTTTTTTAACTCAAAATCAGTCCGTTTGGATGAATACTAGAATACGTAAATCTGAAGAAATCCTTTTTGGAGGTGAAAAAAATACCATAGCGGTTCAGATTTATGGCTATAATGAAAGGATTCTCAAAGAATGAGGAGACACTGTTTGACAAGAGTGAAAAAAATTTCTTGAGATGGTTTGGACATGTTAAGAGAATGATAGAAGAACGACTGACAAAAAAAGTATGTCCAGGTGAAGTAAATAGTAGCATACCCAGAGGCAGACCAGAGAAAGAATGGTTGGAATATGTAAATGAGATCCTGATTTTAAATGATATAAAAAGCCACAGAAAAACAGTGATGCATTCAAGACGATTTCGAGAAAATTCGAGATTTTCTTGAAACATGTTCAGGTGAATTCAAAACTTCATGGAGATCGAGAATCTGAAATAAAAAGTTTCGAGATTCTCGACTCGAGATCTCGAAATTTTTTATTTGAGATTTTTGATCTCCATGAAGTTTTGAGTTCACCGGAACATGTTCCAAACAATCTCGAATTTTCTCGAAATCGTCTCGAATGCATCACTACAGAAAAACAAGAGCTTGCATCAGAAAATGTATTGAAGTGAAGAAAGCTAACTTGAATACTAATGGGCCAGAGAGGATAGCTTTACATAATGACTTTGTAAAGCTCTTCGCCTCGGGTGCTTGCTAGAGAGATTGATCAGCGACCTGGACCGTAGCAGTGCTGATGAGCGAACGTCTTATTTAGATTAACAACATGGGAATTGAGGTTAATCTAAAAATCTATATCCCTACTTAAATCTTTTCTCATATGAACTCCTTTATCTCCAGCTAGAACCGAATGAGTCACGTTTACCCTGAAAGAAATTTGTCTTCATGGTATAATAATAATAATATAAAAACATTCTATAACTTTCCCTGTTGGTCCTAGCAAGTTGTGAATCTTCCAGATTCGGGAATAGGAAGTAAAAAAAATTAATTTCCAGGGTTGAATATCCCTGTTCTTTTTTTTTTAAATAATTTTCTTTTTTAACTGAAACTTGAACTATTCCAGTCAAAGATTCATGATTCAAGATTAAAATTTATCTCATTATAATTAATTATTTTTCTTTGAAAAGTCTAATATCATATTTTTGGTTGGGAATTCAGTTTTTTGGTTAAAATTTTTTTTATTAGGTTGACAATTTAACTTTTTTGTTGAAAATGTATATTTTTGGGTTGAAAATTCAACTGGTTTCTACAGAATTCGCTCTTTTGTTGACAAATTGTCTTTTTGATTAAAAATTAATCTCGTTTTTTTTGAGGATTCAACGATTTTGTTAAAAATTCGTCTTTTGGGTTGAATTCAACTGTTTTTGATTCAAAATTAAAATCGTTTTTTGTTTGGAATATTAAATATTATGTTTTTCGTTAAAAATTAATATTTTTGTTGTTTTAAAATTCAACTACCTGGTTGTAGGGTGAACACCTTTGTTGACAGTTTAATTTTTTAGCTGAAGATTCATAATTTTAGTTGAAATTAATCTCTGGTTAAAAATTCAACTGTTTTGGTGAAAGATTTTGTTGTTGTTCAAACATTAAGTTTTTTAATAGAAAATGTACGTATTCCATTTTTGGTTGAAAGTTTATCTTTTTCAGCTGAAAATTAAAATATTCGTTCAAAAATTCATGTACTTTGTTATAAATTACATTTTTTGTTAAAAATTCATATTTGAGGGTTGGAAAGTTCAACTCTTTTTTTTAATTGTATTTTTGGTTAAAAATGTATCTGCTCTCGTTGAAGATTCAAGTATCTTGTTGAAAATTTGTTGTTTTTTTTTGTATAATTGGTCTGCTTTCTATTTACAATCAAAAAATTTTTTTATTGAAGTATCACGTTTTAATTTTTTTTTTTTTTTTTTTTTTTTTGATAATTCATCTTTTTTGCTCAAAAATTCAAATACTTGGTTGAAAGTTGAACTTCTTTGTTAAAAATTCATTTTTTGGTTGGAAAATCTTCTTGTTTCAAACCAGATCTCTGTTGAAACATTAACTATTATATCTTTTCCCAATTCATCTCTTTGGTTAGAAATTAAACTAATTCGTTGAAAATGTAACTATTCCATTTTCGGTTTGAAAATCTTTTTTTTTTCTTAAAATTTTTTTTTTTCAATGAAAATGTAACTATTCCATTTTTGATAAAAAATGTATCTTTTTTAGTTAAAAATTCTACGCTTTGGTTAAAAATGTATCTTTTTTAGTTGGAATTTCAACTATTTGACTGAAAATTCATGTATTTTGTTGAAATTTTTGTATTAAAAATTTATTTTGGCTATAAATTAACTTTTTTGTTGAAAATTTATCTTGTTGAAAAATTTTAGTAGAAAAAATTCATCTCTTTGGTTCAAACTTTAACTATTTTGTTGAAATTTTGTTTATTTTGATTGATAATTAATTTTTTAAACTGAAAATTGAACTAACCTAGGTGAAGATTCATTATTTTAGTTAAACATTTATCTCTTTGGTTGAAAATTTAACTATTATTTCAAAAATTCGTTTAGTTTTGTTTGAAATTAACTATTTTGTTGAAAAATCGTGTTTTTTCCTGAACATCAAATTTTTAAACGAAAACTTGATCCAAAATTAATATTTATACAACTGCATTCATATCTGTCGAGTGGCAGTTGTTATATTTCAGCCAAATAGTTGAATTTTCAAATAAAGAAGGTGAAAATTAAACTTTTTTATTTGATTTTTAAACAAAAATGGCACAGATTAAATTCAAGTTATAAAATTAATGTTTAACCAAAAATGATGAATTTTCAAGAAAATAGTTAAATTTTCAACCAACGAGATTAATTTTTAACTGAAATGATGAATTTTCAATCAAAAAAATTAATTTTCAACAAAGGAGTTCGAATTTCCACCAAGTAGATGAATTTTCAAGCAACAAAGATGAATTCTCAAACAAAAACGTAGCACTTGATATTTACACCAAACAATATTTTAATTCAAATTAAAAAGAGTTGAGTTCAACCAAAAAAGACAAATTTTCAACAAAATAGTTGAATCTTCAACCAAAGCAGATAAATTTCTGAACAAAAAGACGATTCTTCAACAAAATTGTTTGATTTTCTGCCCGGAAAGAATTTTAAGTCGAGAGAGATAAAATTTTAACGAAATTGTTAAATTTTCAAGCTTAAAAGGCGAATTTTTTACAAAACAGTTGAATCTTCAACCTCAAAATATTAATTTTCAACCAATTAGTTAAATTTCCGACTAAAAAAAAAATTAATTTTCAACCAGAAATAGATGAATTTTCAGTTTAAATACTTGATGTTTTAATAAAAAAAAAACTCATTTTCAACAAAATAGTTAAATTTTAAACTAAAGAGATTAAGTTTTAACTAAAGTGATGAAGTTTCAACCAAAAAAATTAATTTTTAGCCAACGAGTTCAACTTTCAACAAGATGTTGAATTTTCAAGCAACAAAGATGAATTCTCGATCAAAAATGTAATACTTGATATTTCAACCAAAAAGCATTTTAGTTTTAAAAAAAAATTAAATTAACCAAAAAATTATAATTTTCAACAAAATTGTTGGATTCTTGACCAAAAGAGATTAATTTTAATCCAAAAAGACGGTTTTTCAACGAATTGATTTAATTTTCAACCCAAAAAGATTTTTTAGTCAAGAGATGACAAAAATTCCGACCAAATTGTTGAATTTTGAAGCAAAAAAAAAATTTCAACCAAAAATGGAATAGTTAAATTCTTTTTCAAAAACATTAACGTTTAACCAGAAACAAAACTAATTTTCAAGCAAAATAGCTAAATTTTCAACCAAAGATATTGTTTTCAACTAAAATGATTAATCCTGAATCGAAAAATTAATATTTTTAAAAAGAAGTTGAACTTTCAACCAATTAGTTGAATTTTCAATATAAAAAAAAATTATTTCTGAAGAAAAATATAATAGTTGTTATTTAAACTATGCAAAATTATAATTTTAAATCAAAAACAGTTAAATTTAATCAAAAAAGGAGAATTTTCAACAAAATAGTTAAATATTGAAAAATATGCATTATCAACACAAAAGGATGCATTTTTTATTTTTGAATATGTTCATCAAAATACATGAATTTTTAACCAAAACGTAGAATTTTTAACTAAAAAAAATATATTTTCAACCAAAAAACCGACAATCAGTTGACCTGGCGTTCGAATCTCAGCGGAGCGAAAGGAGATCTTTTTTCTGAATAAATTTAACTAAAATTTTTTTTAATATATAGCTCCATCTAGTCTGAAAAGGCGGTCAAATTTTATGTATTAGAGGAGATAACTTTGGTCGATATATTAGATTTCCATTTTCACGGCATGTGAAAAGATTTCGCTTCTGATTGATTGTTAACATCTCCGATGATGAGTATAATTGACATGTATTGAAATATAACATCTTGCAAAAGAATGCGTGTTTCAGAAAAATGATTCTTCTCCGATCTCTCTAGTAGCTTAGTGGTAGAGCACCTGACCGGCAATCAGTTGAGCCGACGTTCGAATCCCAGCGGAGTGAAAGGAGAACATCTTTTTTCTAAAAAAATTTAATTTAAAAAATGAAATAGTTCAATTTTCATTTAAAAATAGTATATTATGCACCTAGGGGGAGAAAAATTGCCTCTCCCCCTTGGCGCATACGATATTTTTTATAACAAATGGATGATTTCAGACATTTTTCGAAATACAGTCATGATTGTAGTCCGTATTAGATTTTGAGTGGAGAAGTATGAAATTTATGTTAAATTATTCCAAATTATAAAAAATTCAATAAAAAAATTACCGGAAATTTTCGGTAATTTTAGAGGTGATTTATGGTAACTTACCATAAATTGTCCAAAGTTAAATTCAAACATGTCTATAAATTTGCGGAAATTTATCGAAATTTTCGGTCATTTATGGTAATTTACAGGTAAATATAGTAACTCACCATAAATTACCCAAAATTCATTTTTTTAAATTTCCATAAATTTCCTGTCATTTATGGTAATTTTACCGATAAATATGATAACTTATCATGAATTACCTAAAATTCATTCTTAAAAATTTCCATGAATTTCCGGAAATTAATGAACCTTTTCGGTCATTTATGGTAATTGTACCGGTAAATATGATAACTCACCATGAATTATACAAAATTCATTTTTAAAAATTTCCATAAATTTCCGGAAATTTTTGAAAATTTTCTGTCATTAATGGTAATTTTACCGGTAAATATGATAACTTACCACAAATGACGCAAAATTAATTTTTTTAAATTTTCATAAATTTCCGGAAATTCATGAAAAATTTCGGTCATTCATGGTAATTTTACCGGTGAATATAGTAACATACCACCAATTACCCACGATTCATTTCCATAAATTTCCATAAACTTCGGGAAATTTATGAAAGTTTCCGGTAATTTATGGCAATTTTGCCGGTAAATATGGTTAACTTACCATAAATTACCCAAAACTCATTTTCAAAAATATCCATAAATTTCCGCAAATTTATGAAAATTTTCGGTCATTTGTGGTAATTTTACAGGTATATATGGCAACTTACCATAAATTACCAAAAATCAATTTTGAAAAGTTTCCATAAATTTATGGAAATTTTTGGTCATTTATGGTAATTTTACCGGTAAATATGGTAACTTTCCATAAATAACCGCAAAATTCTATTATCTGCAACCAAAATTTCCTCAAAGTTTTTACGGTGAGTGGGCTGATCATCGTAAAGTGCGAGTTCATAGATGTTTAATTTTCATTATTCACCTCTGACGTCACTTTTCAGTCCCTAGGGAGTAAAAATACTGTTTACTCCCTAGGTAGTAAAAAGTAGAGCTTTAGCCCCGCTTCATAGGCATCAAAAAGGGCTGAAATCATGCATGTGTCATAAAAAATTATTTTTCATGAAAAAAAACGTATTTCCAACAAAATAGTTCAAGTTTCAACCAAAGAGATGTATCAAGAAATGGCAAAAATCTAAATTATGGAATTGCTATGAATTACCCTATCAACTTCAGATCGAAATTACGATAAATTGATTTAAAGAGAGAAAGAGAGAGATGAAGTCACTAAATCTCGAGATGAAAAGGTGACTCGGTCTTATGTAAAATCAATATAGGCTCGATGATACGCAGCGGATAAAGAGTTAACTACCTTGTTATTATAAATAATTGCACTTAAGGAGACGACGCAGTGAAACGCGTTTTGCCACGGTGAATAATTATCGTCATTAATATTTCAATATTTTTCGAATGTCTTCCGTAGGTGGGATACCGGATGAGACCGAATATCAGCAGACCCGGCGTGAATTGAGTTGACGTTAAAAGTTGATATATAACTACAGAAGTAGCAATTATCGAGTATTACCGCGATAGGCGTGTGTACCCGTCATTGGTATTACCATATACTGTTATTTTGAGTCTGCTTTGCAGTCAGGGCTAATAGCGGCCATGAGGAGGAAGGAAGGAGGGAGAGAAAGAGAGAAAAGGAGAGACACATTTCCTAAACGCGATCTGGTCTCGACTTTGTTGCATGTTACCTGCTACAAGATGTTTCACAAGATTAGAGAATTATTACTATTTAATTTATAGCCAAATATCAGGGACCTTAACCTTTCGAATTTTTATCGCAGTCAAGTTTTTTACTCAATGTCAAGGAATTTTGTTGGTCAAGGAAAGTCAAGGAAAACTCAGGGATTTTGAAAAAAAAAATTCAAAAGTCATGGAATTTCTTTAGGAGACGCTTTAACCTTGAAGTATGGCCGTGCGGTCTCACAGACCGCACCATGCTTTCGATATGTGGGTCCCTTCCCCCTGGACTTCCTCTAGGCTTTTTTTAGTAGTTTTAGTTGTGCTTTAGCCGAGGTAGGTCGACAACGTGTGGTCCTGCATGTATATTGTGTGTTTGTGAGACCATGAGACCGCACGGCCACAGTAGCGTCACAATTTTATATTTCTGTTTTAATTTGTTTCAAGGTAATTTGTTGAGCAAAACGTGACAAATTAGTATAGGCGTATGGTCGTGCGGTCTCACAGACCGCACCATGCTTCTATTATGTGTGTCCCTCCCCCCAGTGGTGTAAAAGATTATCAATAATAAAAGCTCATTAAATTTATTAATTAATTTATTCCACTGGCCATTCATATACTTGTGTATATATTTGTGTGTGAATAAACTTATTTGTTGAAAATTCAAATTTTTGGGTTTCAAATTCAACTTTTCTGTAAAAAAATTCTCTTTTGGCTTCGGAAATTCTACAGTTTGATAAAAATTCAGGTATTTTGTTACAAATTCGTTTTTTTGGAAGGAAATTATTCTGTTTGGTGCAAAATGCATCTTTTTGTTTGAAAAATCATCTATTTAATTCAAAATATAATTTTTTTGGTTAAAAATCCAACTACTTGATTGAAAATTTAACTACTTTGTTCAAAATTCATTTCATTTGGGAGATTAACCTCTTTGGTTAAGAATTCAAATATTTTGTAAAAATTTGTTTGTTTTTGTTGGTTAAAAATTAATTTTTCATCTGAAAATTTAACTTTTCAATTTTTCTCTAGAAATTTATCCTTTATATGTTGAAAATTCAACTATTTGGTAGAAAAGTTATGTAGTTTTTTGAAAATTCGTCTTTTTGAGGTAGAAAATTTTGATATTTTATTGAAAACTCAACTATGTCCATGTTAGTGCAAAAATAAAATCACGTCCATACTTAAAGGTTAAATTAATTCGAAGAAATTGCAATAGATTTTAATTATTTGAAGGGATTTTAACGAGTTTGAGATATTTTAAGGTATTTATTAGAATATTGGAAGATATGGAATGATTTTATAAAATATATGGGGTTCTAGGATATTTTAAAAGATTCTAAAGAATTTTATGATATTTTTCAAGATTTCGGTGATTTTAAGAGATTTTAAAACCACTCAAGGTATTTTAATAAATTTTTCAGAATTTCAGGAAATATCAGATTTCATGTAATTGCTCAGAATTTCATAATATTTTAATGGATTTCAAGGAATTTTTTTTTTAATTGAGGGATTTCGTAGGATTTCACTGATTTTCAAATATTTAAAGGTATATCCAAAAATTTAGAAGAATTTGACATATTTTAGGATATTTAAAAAGATTCTAAGGCATTTTCAAGATATTTAAATTTTTACAGGGATTTTTAAGAATTTGAATGATTTTAAGAGATGTAACAAAATTTGCATGAAGTTTTACAGCATTTGATAGAATTTTGGAATATATGGAACGATTTCATGGAATCTTGATTCCAAGAAATTTCATAAGATAAGATTTCTGATAATTTTAAGGGATTTTAAATCCTCTCAAGGTATTTTCATGAATTTTCCAGGGTTTCTGGAAATATGATTATATTTTATGTCATTTCACAGGATTTCATAATAATATTTAATTAATTTTATTGAATTTATTCACAAGATTTAAAGGATTTCCTAGGGTTTTAAAGATTTCCAATTATTTCAAGATATTTCCAAAGATTTCAAAGAATTTTATAGATTTTATGTAATTTAAAAATATTCTGAGGAATTTTTTATTGATTTAAATAATTTGAAGGGATTTCGAAGAATGTTAAAGATTTCAGAATATATTTCAAAATTCCAGGTAATCTTTAAGAGCTTTCGAAAATTTCAGGTGATTTCAAAAGATTTTGAAGGATTGGCAATATTTTAGGGTATTTTAAAAGATTACAAGGAAGTTTCCATTGATTCCAGTGACCTAATGGGATTTCAAAGGATTTAGAATGATTCAGAAGAATTGTTAATCGATTACAATAATGCAAATGTATTTCAAAGGATTTGAAATATTTTAAGATATTTTAGAAGATTCGAAGGCATTTTAAAGATATTCAAAAAATGTCCAGAGATTTCCAAAGATTTGAATGATTTTAAGAGAATTACAAGCTCTCAAGGGATTTTAATAATTTTTTCAGGATTTTAGGAAATACCGTACAATTCCATAGAATTTCAAAGGAATTATATAATATTCAAGTGGATTTCAAAGAATTTATTCACACAAAGTGAGAGGGATTTCTTTGGGATTGAAAGATTCGAAAATATTTGAAAATATTTTTTGCAATTCATTTCAATTCATTTGGAAGAAGATTATTGAATTCCCCTGAATTCTTAATAATTTATCCCGAATTATTTCTTATTCTTTTGAATTCTCTTGATTTTTTTTCAATTCACTTGAATTCTTCTAAATTCACTCGATTCTACTCAATTCAATTAATTAAAAAATTTTCTTTAGCTTTTTTCAATTCAGCTTAAAGTCTTTTAAACTCACCTCAAACTCCTAAAGATTTTATCAAATTCTTTCGAGTTAGTTAAAATTTTTCTGAACTAATTTCAAACTCACTGAATTTAATTAATATTTTCATATATTTTGAATTTTTTATTTCATTTGAATTCTTTTAAATTTAACTCAGATTGTTTTCATGTTTTGTGAAGTTATCTTGAATTCTTTAAAATTCACCTGGAATCCTTATAAATTTCTTTGAATGCTTTTGAATTCGTTTAAATTCAATAGAAAATTAGTCACATTATTAGTGCACATCAGTCACTTTTAGTCACTTTTGGGGTCAGAAATTAGTCACTTTTGGTGACTTTTTCGGTTTAAGTATCTCAATTTGTCACTTTTTAGTGTTTTGTACCCCCGCGCAGAAACCCTTATATTTTCAGTCGGGTGTTCATTCGTCCGCCCGTTGTACTTATCTTTCGCTGTAGTGGAAGTAGAGGAATATAGAGGTAGAGGAATGGAGAAGTAAGGGAATGGAGAAGAAGAGTAATAGAGAAGTAGAGGAATAGAGAATTAGAGGAATGGAGAAGTAGAGGAATGGAGAAGTAAAGGAATAGAGAAGTAAAGGAATGAAGAAGTAGAGGAATGGATAAGTAAAGTGATGAAGAAGTAGAGTAGTAGAAAAGAAGAGGAATGGATAAGTAGAGTAATGGAGAAGTAGAGGAATGGAGGAGTAGAGGAATGGGAAGTAGAGGAATGGAGGAGTAAAGGAGTGGAGAAGTAGAGGAATGGAGAAGTATATGAATGGAGAAGTAGAGGAATAGAGATGCAGAGGAAGGGATAGGTAGAGGAATAGAGAAGAAGAGAAGAAGAGAAATGGAGAGGTAAAGTAATGGAGAAGTAGATAAATAGAGAAGTAGACGAATAAAGAAGTATAGGAATGAAGAAGTAGAGGAATGGATAAGTAAAGGAATGGAGAAGTAGAGGAATGGAGAGGTAGATGAATGGAGAAGTAGAGGAATAGAGAAGTAGAGGAATGGATAGGTAGAGCAATAGAGAAAAAGAGAAGAAAAGGAATGCAGAGGTAAAGTAATGGATAAGGAAAGTAATGAAGAAGTAGAGGAATAGAAAAGAAGAGGAATGCAGAAGTAGAGTAATGGAGAAGTAGAGGAATTGAGTAGTGGAGGAATAGAGAAGTAGAGGAATCGAGAAGTAGAAGAATAGGGAAGTAGAGGGATGGAGAAGTAGATGAATGGAGAAGTAGAGGAATAGAGAAGTAGAGAAAGGGATAGGTAGAGGTATGGAGAAGAAGAGAACATGAGAAGAAGAGAAATGGAGAGGTAAAGTAATGGAGAGGTAGATAAATGCAGAAGTAGAGGAATAGAGGAATAGAGAAGTAGATGAATGAAGAAGTAGAGGAATAGATAAGTAAAGGAATAGAGAAGTAGAGGAATGGAGAAGTAGAGGAATAGAGAAGTAGCGGAATGGATAGGTAGAGAAATAGAGAAGAAGAGAAGAAGAGGAATGGAGAGGTAAAGTAATGGAGAAGTAGAGAAATGGAGAAGTAGAGGAATAGAGAAGTAGAGGAATGGAGAAGTAGAGGAATGGAGATGTAAAGGAATGGAGAAGTAGAGGAATACAGAAGTGGAGGAATGGAGAAGTAGAAGAATAGAGAAGTAGAGAAATGGATGAGTAGAGGAATAGAGAAGAAGAGGAATGGAGAAGTAGAGAAGAAGAGGAATGGAGAAGTAGAGAAATGGACAAGTAGATGAACAGAGAAGTAGAGGAATGTAGAAGTAGAGGAATAGAGAAGCAGAAAAATGAAAAAGTAGAAAAATGGAGAAGTGAGGCTGGGGAGCAGTAGAGGGAAGATAGGTGTGGGGATGATAAGAAGTGAGAAGAGTGTAAAAAGGGAAGAAAAAGTAGGGAGGGTATAGTAGTGATAGGGAGGTTGGGGTAGTAAAAGGAGGGGTGATGAGAAGTAGAGATGAGTAGGCAAAGGATTATGAAGGATAGTTTAGGAGGGGTGGTAGGGGAGGGGGGATATTTGAAAAACTTCATTAACATCTTAAGGGATGGGGTCAACTTTGCACGTAGCAACTTTGCACGTGCCCAACTGTGCACGTCGATGGCCAGACGGACAACTGTGCACGTCGTTGGTCATATGGACAACTGTGCACGTGACAACTGTGCACGTGCCAACTGTGCACGTGCACAGTCGTCACTTGGACAACTGTGCACGTGCACAGATGGTACTTGGACAACTGTGCACGTTGAAATTTCGACGTGCACAGATGGGCTCCTGTGAGCTTGGACGTGCACAGATGTCACTTTCATAACTGTGCACGTGCACAGATGTCACTTGTCCAACTGTACACGTGCACAGTTGTCACTTGCCCAACTGTGCACGTGCACAGATGTCCCTTGCCCAACTGTGCACGTGCACAGATGGAACTTGCCTATCTGTGCACGTGCACAGATGTCACTTGCCCAACTGTGCACGTTTATGTTCGTACATGAGGGTTGATACGAGGGTGGTCTTTTATATCTACGTATAATTATACGCCCTCACCTACGACTCGTTACAAAAACATTGCGCTCGTTTCAAAAAGGCTGTCAGTCCGCATTAGTCACGAAATGTACTATCTAATACTTTTATCTTATTAAGCTTCTTTGAGTCTCCCAGTGGGTCTAACTACTAACTACCGTGCCTACTCGGTAGGTCTTTATTTTTTTCAAGTTACTTATCTGTCTTTGATTTCACAAAATCTTTTATTCATTTGATGTATTTTCTTATGATGTAACAAAAAGTGAAGTTGAAAAAAAATTTTCAATAACTTTTATCAAAGTTTTACTGTTGTTTATGTGATGATGTACGGGGCTCATATCATGAGCACTCTGCTTCCTCGTCGAATAGATAATTTGCTTCATTAAAGAAGAAGGATTGATTATTTTAATAAAATTGTAAATCTCAATTTTTCCAATATTATAACTGGTTAAAATTTTCTTAATCCTCAATCAAATATATTAATATTATAGAACAATGGAAAATTTTCGAGTCAAGGAATATTCTGTTTGCATGCATTAACTGTGAATTATGATAATGAGAAAAAGTTTGAACTATAAAAAACAATTTTTCAAGTAGTAAAAACGTGCTAAGAAATGCAATTAACATGCTTCAAAACATTGTATCAGACATTTATCAACTGACGAAAGTTAAATTAAATGAATTAAATTTTTTTCGAAAATGTAACTATTACAAAGCTTTCTCTATGAGGAAGCAAAATAAATTTAAAGGAAGATTTTCTTATATTTATAATAATTTTGAAGGAATGTTTTCTTAAAAATAGCCTTTAAAATATTTTGAAACAAACTTTAGAAAAGTTAGTACGCTCCATTCCACCGGGATTGAATAATTTTAATTATTAAAAATTTATTATGCGTAGATATAAAGGATCACCCTCCTATAAACCCTTACGTAAGGACATAAACGTGCACAGTTGGGCAAGTGACATCTGTGCACGTGCACAGTTAGGCA
>CAKNYM010052432.1:24051-50384 GCA_932195095.1 Andricus curvator
GGATGCCAACCGCGGTGGACACGGACCGCGGTGGACGCCGACCGTGGTGGATGCCGACCGCGGTGGACACCGTCAGCGGTGGACACCGTCAGCGGTTATCGCCGACTGAAACTCAACGCAGACATGCTTGACAATTTGTTGTCATAACTTGAGAACCCGCAAAGATTTTTAAATTATTATTGGCTTAAATTAAAGATAAGATTTCAAAAATTGCATCCTGTCAATTTCATTTTTTTACAACAAGTTTCCCAAGTTACAAAACGAGTTGAAGTTATGGTACGAAATCTAAAAATCCTCCGCGATAATTGGTTTCGCAGCCAACAGCGGTGATCTCCGACTAAAACTTCACGCAGATGCGCTTGGATATTTTTAGTAATATCTCGGGAACCCATGGATATTTTTAAAGTTTTATCAGCTTGAATTGAAGATAAGACTTTGAAGACTCTGTGGTATAAATTTCATATTTTTTCTACAATTTTTATAGGTCATGGCACGAGTTGAAGTCATGGTACAAAATTCGAGAAATTCTTGCGTTTTTTCATCTAATTTTCATCATATCGTTTTTTTTTGGAAAATAACAAAAATTATTAAAGTCCGACGAAAAATAAATCAAGAAGTGACACTTTACACCTACAAATTCGAAATATTTTATTGATATAATTCCTTCATTAAGATATTTCATAATTTGTAAATAACCATTATAATCGTCAAAATCATTCTTGACTACGAGCTCCTCTTCCCAAGGACCCGTATAATTTTCCATAGCATTTATGTATTATAAACTAACAAAACCTAATCAATATTATTTCTTGCAGTGAATAAATTATTATAAATTGGCTACTAGGTTGGTCAAAAATTTCGATTTTTAGTAATCAATCCCCCTCAATTTGTTCGTTTTCCGGAAAATGAAATTTTCTATTTTTGTTTAAATTTGCCAACATTAACTCGTGTCGCCGGGCTTTTTATTAAAATTATTAATTTTAATTATTAATTAATTTTCAATAAGATAATAAATAGTTTAAGAATTTCAAATTAAATTTCATCAAATTGTTTGTATAAGCTATAATAAGAATCTATTTATAAATTATAATAATTATATTATAGGATTTCCATATAAAATTCATGCTGAAAACGCTATTTAAAAAAAGTCAACCTTAAAGTATTTTTTAACTAATTTTTAATTTCTTCAACAGTTATTATTTGTTAAAAAAATTTCCTTGTAAATCGTGTGTAGAAGGCAGTTTAAATTTATTTAAACAAAAATCATTTTTGAAAACAATTTTTGAAGATAGGTTATGGATCGTTATTTTTTCAGATCGAATTTATTGATATAAGAAAATACTGATTATTATTATCAAGCTACATAGTGTAAGAGATTCGAAAAAGCTAGAGTTTTCTCCATGTTTTCTATGGAAGGGAGTAAGTGATATTAATTGTTTAAATAATTGCAAACTATCTTGTACAGAAAATATCACTTCGTGTCATTGATTCAAAAAAAAAAAAAATAATAATAACTAGTTAATAATTACAGGGAGAAAATTGTTCAAACAAATGAGCATTGTTTACATAATTTCCAAATATCCTAAAAAAATATTACTCTTAGGATTCGTAAATTATGTCATTAATTCCAGAAAATACTAACTTTTCAGAATTGATTGAAAAAAATTGTTTAAGCTAATAATTGTTTAAACAATTAAATATTACTTAAAGGATACTTGGAAACTTGTCACTAACTGAATAAAAATAATGAATGTTGAAAAAAATACCATGATTATAATTAATTTCACATAAAAATGATATTTTGCAATCTTTGGGACGTTTTTCGGGCACGATACAAGAGGGCTGGGGAGGTCAAAATTGAAAGCTACCTAGTAAAAATTATTCCTTCGACATTTCTTGAAAAGTATATATATATTTTTTAATTTACAAAAAGTTAATAAAAATCACTTCTTTTTTCTATTTTTTCAAAAACTGAGCTTTTCCAATTTCAAATCCCATGTTAAGTTAAATTTTTAAAAATCCCGGGGAAACAGGTTAATTTTAAACGATTTAAAAAAAACGCAATTTGTTTTTCCTGATAACAAACAAATTTTTTTTATCAATCCCCCCCCCCCAATTTGTTCATTTTCTTGAAAAAGACAGTCTTTTTTTAGGGTTTTGTAACCCCAGGGAGAAACTCTTATTGTTTTAGTCGTGTATCCCTCCGTTCCTCGTTCTTTTTTCCAAGGAGGGGAAGTGAGAAGAAGTAGGACAAATTAGAGGGAGGAATAAGCGGAAATGAGGAAAAATGAAGGAAAATTAGGCAAAATGAAGGGTAGGAAAGTAGGGGAAATGAGAGAATGGAGGGTATGGAAAATAGAGGAAGTAGAGAAGTGCAGGACAGGGTAATAGGGGAAGTAAGGGTAGGGGAAGTAAGGGAAATGAAAGAAAAATGAGGAATGGGAACTAGGGGAAGCGTGGGCTAACGAAGGAGAGGAAGTAAAGCGAATTAGGGAGGCAAATTAGGAGAAGTGAGTGTAAGTAATTGTAAGGGAGGGAAAGTAGGATAAATGATTGGAAGTGTAAGTGAGTAGTGTGGAAAAGAAAAGTAAGGGAAGGGAAGTGATAGCTGTGAAAGCCAGGAGAGGGGGAAGTAGAGGAGGAAGAAGTTGTGTAAGAAGGGTCAAGGGTGATATAAGAGGGGAAGTCAGGAAATGTAGGGAAGTACAAGTGAAGGAGGTTTGAACGACTTAATTACCCGGATAGCACAAAAGTTGCCCTGAACATTCGTGGAACATTCCAATGGAATGTTTGGAGAATTCCGAAAAATATTCCAGGAAGGTTCCCGGAAGTAGGTAAATGTCCCCGTACTCAGGAAGGTTCCCAAGGAAGGTTCGGGGAATGTTCGTGAAAATGTTCGAATTATGAAAATTTAATTAGTTTGATGAATTAAATTCCTCACAAACATCCCCCGAACCTTCCTAGAAAACCTTTCTGAATACGCGGACATTATGTACTTCCGGGAACCTTCCTGGAACATTTTTCGGAATTCTCCGAACTTTTCATCGAAATTTTCGAAGAATGTTCAGGAAATTTTATGTGCTCTCCGGGTAACTTCTTAATAGGCTACGAAACCCTTTTAAGTAGTTGCGCGGTACCTACTTTGACTATTTTTTAAAACAAGTTATTGGGTGGAAATTATTCCTTGAAAATTCATTAAGAAGTGACTAAAAAAAAATATTTTCCCAACAAACTAACTCGAGGGGACTTCCCTGTTTTCGAATGTCAATAGGGACAATTTGGATAATTTGGCAATTATTCAAAAAAAATTATTTTTTCTATATTCAATAGCATATGGTGCAGCCTATTGGCTATATTTCAAAAAACCGAAAATCGGTTCCAATGAATCGAATTTATCTTACTTACTCAAAAAATAAGCGCCAATCGGAGAAGGTGTAACGCCCGAAAAACATAAATCTCTTTCTCTTTACACCTGTTACGTGAGACTAGGGACCGTGAACCAGAGGGGCGAATGAGAGTAAGAGACACAGGGCATTTCTCTTTCTGCGGAGAACATTTCCATCGGGAATGACGAATGCACTCACGTCGACGGGAGGACTAATGACGTCGGGAGAATGATCCAACTCCAACCCCATGTGGCTCTTGCGTCGGCTCGAACAAAAAAGAATCAAGGTTGACTCGACCAGGTCAATCCAGTCCGCGGTCCTCGCCCGTCGCCCCCTGGTGACATTTCCCATTCTTCTCGGCACGCTATTACCGCGTCAAAGCGGCCGCCCCCGCGGGACGTCGTGCTTGGCCGCCGCGATGCTCAAAAGGCCACTTTTCAGCCTGCTTTCTCACTCCTCGACTTTTTCCTTCACCCTTCACGAAATTTGACATTCGACAACAGGGGATTCCCCTCGAGTTTACCCTGGACACTGGGTCGTCGACTCTTCCTCCCTGATTTCTTATTCTTACTACTTACTCAATCTCCTTATCAAGTTTCAAGACATTTTAAGTTTGTTGGGCAAATATTTGAAGGGTCGTCGGGCAAGATGGCGCCAGTGTCATGTTTCGGGAATTCGCTTTATTGGCCTGAAACAATTGTTTTGACCTCACTCATGCCCCTGTAGAATTGTAGATGTTTATGGTCCAGTTAGATACTGAAGTAGGTCTAAATCCATGTTTAGTATTTATTTTTTTACATGATAGTAGATTGGTAAGCAGCTTTCTAACTCAAGATTCCTATTACCGACATTTTACCGACATCGAGACCATTCTGCAGCTCAAGTGGTTCGTGTCTATACTAAGTTTCTAGAGTGTTCTGGATAACGTCACAAAATCATATTTCGCAATCGTGAGAGATGAATTTGCGTAAACAACTTTCAAGGTTATTCATTATCAAAATCAAGCCTTTCTCGTGAACACTTTCGAAGTTTAATTTTTATTTGCTCTTGTTCGGCTCATAACTGTATAATTCAGTAAATATGCAAGGACAAACCATAATATAAACTTGAATGTGTTTACGAGAAAGGCTTCATTGAGCTAATAAATGACCTTGAAGTTGTTTACGCAAGTTCGTCTCACATAATTGCGCAATCGTGAGAGATGAATTTGCGTGAACAACTTCAAGGTTATTCATTATCAAAATCAAGCCTTTCTCGTAAACACTTTCGAACTTTAATTTTTATTTGCTCTTGTTTGTCTCATAACTATATAATTCATTAAAAATGCAAGGACAAATCAAAATACAAACTTGAATGTCTTTATGAGAAAGGCTTCTTTGGGATAAAAAATAACCTTGAAGTTGTTTACGCAAATTTGTCTCTCATGCTTGCGCAATCGTAAGAGATGAATTTGCGTGAACAACTTCAAGGTTATTCATTATCAAAATCAAGCCTTTCTCGTAAATACATTCAAGTTTATATTCTGATTTGTCCTTGCATTGTTTCTGAATTATATAGTTATGAGAAAAACGAGAGAAAATAAAAATTAAGCTTCGAAAGTGTTTACGAGAAATGCTTGATTGAGAAAATAAATAGCGTTGAAGTTGTTTACGCAAATTTGTCTGTCATGATTGCGTAATCGTGAGAGATGAACTTGCGTGAACAACTTCAAGGTTATTCATTATCTCAATCAAGCATTTCTCATAAACACTCTCGAAGTTTGATTTTTATTTGCTCTTGTTTGTTTCATAACTATGTAATTCAGTAACAATACAAGGACAAATCGAAATATAAACTTGAATGTGTTTACGCAAAATGCTTCATTGAGATAATAAATAATCTTGAAGTTTTTTACGCAAATTTGTATCTCACAATTGCGCAATATCATTTTGTGACGTCATCCAGAACATACCAAAAACTTAGCACGGACACGAACCACTTGAGCTGCAGAATAGTCTCAGTGTCGGTAACATGTCGGGAACAGGAATCTTGCGATAGAATGTAGCTTACTTATCGAATGAAGATTACTTTTTTTTGCCCGTTCTTTTCACGATTTCATAAAGCTAAGTAAAACAGGATCTGGAAATCCTGGAAATCAGGGAAAAGTCAGAAATTTTGAAAAAAAATCTTGCTAAAGTCAAGCAATTTCTATAAGAGGCACTTTAAATAACTGTCAAAGAGAATAAATTTGAAATTTTCTATTTTTTATTTTTTATTCGAAATTGTTTTATTGCATTTACAAAAGATTCTACGTGAAAAATGTTACAAGACTAACAATTTATTGCCTTATATTTCTATTTCTTTTTTTTTTTTTTAGGCATTCATTTAATCATTTCTGACGATTATATTTTTAGTTGAAAATTTCATTGGGTTGACATTCACATTTTTAATATTTTTTGTTGAAAATTCAATAATTTTGTTGAAAATTTGTCTTTTTGGGTTTAAAATTCAACTATTTTAGTAGAAAATTAACTATTTGTTGTCTTTCGCTGAGGGTTCAAGTATTTTGTTGAAAAATTGACTTTTTTGTTGAATTTAACTGTTTTTTATTTTAAATTGAAATATTTCTGGATTAAAATATCAATATTCGTTAAAAATGTATATTTTTTGGTTAAAAATTGAACGGCTTGGTTGAGGGTAGAACAACTAAGTTGAAACATAGTTTTTTGTTGAAGATTCATCATTTGAGTTGAAAATTCATCTCTTTGGTTTAAAATTGTTTTATTTTTTGCTGTTTTGATTGCAGATTCATCATTTTTGTTAATAGTTTATTGCTCTGGTTGAAAATTTAACTATTTTGTGGAACATTTTTTTTTTTTTTAAGGTTCATCTCTTCTTCTGAACATTCAGGCTTTTTGAATATTTGTTCTTTTTTGTTTAAAATTATTTTTTTTTAAACTGAATATCCATATTTCCGTGTTAAAAATTGAAATGTTTGTTAAAAAATACGACTGTGTTTGGTTGAAATTTAATTTCTTTTTTTGTTCAGACTGTTTGGTTCAAGTTTCATTTTCGTAGGTAGAAAGTTCAAGTTTTGTTGAACATTTATCTATTTAGACAGGAAATTTGTACTGTTCAATTGAAAATATATCTTCTTCATTAAAAATTCAGCTGTATTCTAAAAAATTACATTCTTTGGTTGAAAATGCAACTCTTTGGTTAAAAATTAATTTTTTTGATTGAAAATTCATTTTAGCATGTTGGAAATTCAACTATTTGGTAAAAATGTAATCATTTTTTGCAGATTGAACTATTTTGTTGCAAATTTAACTATATTTTTGAAAATTGATTTTTTTTTGTTTAAAAGAAATAATTAAATTTTAACTTAAAAACTTTTAATCTAAAATTTTATTGCTTCATTCCGTTTTTAAAAAATTCGATGTAAAAAAATGTTACAAGATTGGAATGTTGGTCTCCAAATAATAATGGTTAGGAAAAACGAAAAATTGGTCAGGGAAATATCGTGCTCGATAATGTTCTGGACCTTGCGGTCGCGCTCGATAATGTGTTTACCTGGCGTTACGCGTTCGGTTTTTGTATATATCTCACGTTCGTACCTTTTAAAATAGAAAAAAAAATTATTTTAATATTTCTATATTAGAAAAAGAATTTTTTAAAGTACCTTATAAAAGAATGAACGAATTAGTATTAGAGAACTAGCCAAAAATGATCGTTTTCGATTGTTTTCCCTTTAACAAATATGCATTTGAAAAATCATTTATATTGTTTGAAATTTCTTTTCAAACTGGTATTTAACAAAGTATAAATAGGCCATTTATAAATATAGATTCATATTTCGAAATTGATAGCATATCGGAAGGGCGTAAAATAAATTAATGATGACGCAATCTTAATTTTACGCACAAAATTGTTAAAAACAAATGAAAATTGTTTGGGATGTCAGTTTGAGTTTATGAGAACATTTAACTTTCAAAGCTTGCAATATAACAATCTTGATTTGAAACCTCTTGCAATTTACAAATAAAAATTGAAAATCTCATTTAAGTTTCTAATTAGCATAATTTTAATTGACTGCCCCTAATTTAAAAGCGCCCAACCCTAATCACTATAAATTTCTATTTTCTTGAAAAACAGCTCGTTTTATTGAAACGACTCTATTTCCAATAAATCGAAAAACAATCCCCCGCAATAAATTAAGAAGCACATATTTTTCGTCAGCTCGTTCCTCGCTTTTCGAAATCGATAAAATTATGGAAATAGCCAGGTAGATAGTTATGGGGTCTACTGGTGGGATTCCAAAAGGAGACTGGGTCCCGTGCCATTGAATGAGAAAGAGATGGAGTCGTAGATTCTTATCTGGTCCGTAGCACGCGTCGAGGCACACGATTACAAGAAATCCCTAGGTCGAAAAAGGAGACGCGTGTTTTCACCTCACCTAATGGTACCGCCGATTCGGTCCTACGCTCATAAAATGCAATGGCATGTCAATGAGTACAGAACCTAAAGAACTGTCGTCCTGGCCGAGGTCCTGGCAAATAAAGTCCAAAGTATGGACCTCGTGCTGTGGTCGGATTCGCGCCCAGAATCGTAAACATGCACCGCACAATCGATTCTGACTAAGGGGGCGAGAATCCGAGCGAATTTATTGAAAGCGATGATCTTTCGCAGATAAGGACAAGGCAACATGAATATTATCGATACAGTGTTGGAGATGATAAAATCTCCATCATTTTTTTAATCTGCAATTTATCGATGCTGTAGAGATTTCATAATTCTTCCTTATTCCTTGGAGACATTTTTTGTATGTATGATTTATTTTATGGTACTCGTAATATCAGGGTGGCCTTAGGTCAGGGAAAACCTGAAAGTCAGGGTACAGTCAGGGATATTGACAAAAATCTTGCCAAAGTTAGGGCATTTCTATAAGAGGCACTTTAAATAACTGATGAGGAAACAAATAAATAATAAATACATCAGTTTAAATTTGTTTAGTTTCAATTTGAAATTGTTTTATTCCGGTTGAGAAAGATTTTTTTTTATGTTACAAGATTAAGATTCTTGTCTTAGAATATTAATGGTCAGGGGAAAATCTGGGAATTTTGAAATGTATCTCAGTAGTTTATTACTGTTGATCGAAAGATCGATGGAGAGATAGCCAGGTGTACACACGAGGGTGAGAAGGTTATCGGTAGTGTAGGACTCATTATCAGAAGTAATAATATATTAAATAAAGCTTTAATAGCAATTTATAACTTTGTACTTGCACCCACTGTGCAGTACGGTAGCGAGACCTGGACCTGCCAAGAAAAGAATAAGAGTCAAATAAACGCGGTAGGCATGAAATTCCTGTGCAATGTCTGCGGTAAAACACTAATGGACAAAGTCAGTAATAAGAGGAATCTTAAAGAATGTGGTGTAAAGGAAACACTTTTTGTTAAGAATAGAAGATATTTTTGTATTCCAGAAGTAAAAATATAACAAATAAAGTGAATTAGCGATAAATGACTCTGTTATTGTACCCACTGTGCTGTACGATAGCGTGGCCTATACCAATAGATAAGAGTAAAATAAACGCGGTTGGCATAAAATTCCTGCGAAATGTATGCGGTAAAACACTAATGGAAAAAGTCAGTAATAAGAGAAATCCTGAAGAATGTGGTGTAAAGGAAACACTGTTTGACAAGAATGGAAGAAATTTGTATTACAGAAGTAAAAATATAAAAAATAAAGCTAAATTAGCAATATATAACTCTGCGTACTTGCATCCACTGTGCTGAACGATAGCGAGACCTGGACCTACCAAGTGAAGGATAAAATTTTTTGAACTAGTATTTAACAAAGTATAAATAGGCCACTTCTAAATATAGATTCATGTTACCAGAATTTACCAAAATCTGAAAACGTGCATGGTTCTGATCCGTTCTATATTTTGAAATTTATAGCATATCGGAAGGGCGTAAAATAAATTAATGATTACGCAATCTTCATTTTGCGCACAATATTGTTGAAAACAAATGAAAATTGTTTGGGAGGTCAGTTTGAGTTTATGAAAACATTTTTATATAAAATTATTATTTTTATATAACTCTTTACTTGTACGCGCTGTGCTGTACGATATCGTGACATATACCTACCAAGGAATGGATAAATTAAAACCAAAAAAACAAGTCAAAGGATGAAAATGATTTAAAAAAAAATTAAATTACCGCGGTTGGCATGAAATTCCTGCCCAATGTCTGCGGTAAAACACTAATGGAAAAAGTCAGTTAATAAGAGGAATTCCAAAGAACGTGGTGCAGGGGAATACTTTTTGTAAAAAATGGAAGAAATTTGTATTCCAGAAGTGAAAATATAACAAAGAAAGCTAAATTAGCAATATATAACATTGTACTTGCACCCACTGTGCTGAACGAAAGCGAGACCGGGACCTACCACGTAAAGGATAGGAGTAAAATTAACGCGGTTGGCATCAAATTCCTGCACAATGTCTGCGGTAAAACTTTAATGGACAAAGTCAGTAATCAGAGGACTATTGAAGAATGTGGTGTAGAGGAAACACTGTTTGACAAAAATGAAAGAACTTTGTTTTCCAGGAAAATATATATAACAAATAAATATAACAAAAATATAACAAATAAAGCTAAATTAGAAACATATAACCCTGTACTTTCACCCACTGTGATCTATGATAGCGAGACCAGGACCTGCTAAGAAACGGATCAGGGTAAAATTAACGCGGTTGGCATGAAATTCTTGCTCAATATCTGCGGTAAAACGCTAAAAGACAATGTATGTAATAAGAGGATTCCTAAAGAATGTGGTGTAGAGGAAACACTATTTGACAAGAATGGAAGAATTTTGTATTCCAGAAGTGAAAATATAACAAATAAAGCTAAATGAGCAATATATAACTCTGTGATCACACGCACTGTGCTGTACGGTAGCGATACCTGGATCTGCCAAGAAAAGGATAAGAGTAAAATTAACGCGGTTGGCATGAAATTCCTGCGCAATGTATGCGGTAAAACGCTAATGGACAACGTGAGTAATGAGAGGATTTTTAAAGAATGTAGTGTAGAAGAAACACTGACAAGGCTGAATGAAATTTGTTGAGATGGCGCACATGATATTTAAATAAACAACACAGTAATTGTATATTGATCTAAAAATCTTTACCTCCCACCCCCCGCCCCCATTAACCCGCCTCATATCATCACTGAATTCCTTGATCCCCGAAATTTGATCTTTTTTGAATCAAAATGCTACTTTCTCAAATTGCAAATTTAAATATTTTGGGTTTAAAATATGTACTGTTACATTATTCGTGAAAAATTCATCTTTTTTTTTAATTGAACTGCTTGATTGAAGGTTGAACTACTTTGTTCAAAAACCAATTTTTTTGGTCAAAGATTCATCATTTTAGTTGAAAAATTATATCTTTCATTGAAAACTTTCCCAACTTTTGGTTTAAAATTCATCTTTTTGAGTTAAAAATGGATCATTCATGTTTTAAATTCCCATTTTCGGTTGAAAATTGAACTGTTTCACAGGAAATTCCTTTTTTTGGTAGGAAAATTCATAAATTTAGTTGAAAATTTATCTTTTTTAATTTAAAAATCATCTTTTTGTTGGAAAAATAGTATTCTTTTGAGAAAATTATTCTTCTTTGTAGAAAATTCATCATTTTAATTTCAAAATTAATCTTTTTTGGCAGAGATTCAATCTTTTTTTATTGTAATATCACCCATTACATATTTTGTTGAAAATGTCTCAATGTAGGTTAAAAATTCAACTATTTTGTTGAAAATTCGTCTTTTTGGATTGAAGATTCAAGTTTTTTTTTATACGCCTTTTTGCTTTAAAAGCTCATCTCTTTTAGTATAAATTTCATTTCTTTCAGATAAATTTGCAACTGCTTTTTATTTAAAATAAAAATATTTTCGGTTGAAGGTTGAATCAATTTCTTGAAAAATCATGTTTTGTCGAAGATTTATAATTTCAGTCAAAAATGTATATCTTCGGTTGACAACTTTTCCATTTTATTGTTGGAAATTGATATTTTTTAGTTAAAAAATTGACTTTTTTGTTGTTTTTTTTTTTCGATTCAAAATTGAATGTTTTATAGAAAATTCGTCTTTTTGGTAGGAAAATTCACCATTTTAGTTAAAAATTTATCTTTATTAATTTAAAATTAAATTATTTGTTGGAAAATTCATTATATTTTGTTGAATGTTCGTGTTTTTTGTAGAAAATTAATCTTCTTGGTTGTAAATTCACCTTTTTGGTCTAAACATTTTTTTTCGCAAAAATTTAATTTTTGTTGTTGAAATATCAACTATTGCATGTTTTTTTAAAAAATTCATCTTTGTGGATTAACAATTCAACTATTTTGTTGAAAATATAATTTTTTTTTTTCAATCCAACTCTTTCTTTACAATTTAACTATTTTGTTAAAAATTCATTTTTTTAAATATCAGTAAATTAAACTTTCCGTCGATAATTCATTTTTTCGTTAAAAATGCATTTTTTTTATTGAAAATGCTACGGTTTTTGGTTGAAGTTTAATCCTTTCTATTTAAAGATTCGAATTTCGGGATAAAAATCATCTTTGTAGGTAAAAAATTCAAGTATTTGGTTAAAAATTGAACTATATTGTTGAAATTTTAAATATTTTGTTGAAAATTGAAGTATTTTGTTAGAAAATAATTTTTTTTTATTGAAAATGTAACTGTTTTGTTGAAAATTCGTCCCTTTGGACTGAAAATCCATTTTTTAATGTAGAAAAGTCATCCTTATTGGTGGAAGTAAATAAATAAATTTTTTTTTAATTTCAATCAGAAAATGTTTTATTTCGTTCGTAATAGATCCTATGTTAAAAACGTTACAAGATTAAAATACTGACCTTTGAATATTGATCGTCAGGAAAACTGAAAATTTGGTCAGGGAAAATCAGGGAGAAGTCAGAGAATTTTGAAAATGAAATTATTCAAAATCAATAAATCTTCAAGTTTGAATTTTTTTTTGAATTTCAGCACTTTTATGGATCTTTTTTATTGACTTCGAAATTTAAATTTTCCAAAGTTGATAAAATCTAAATCATTTGGTTTAAACTATTCTTTAAACAGTGAACTTTGGTTTGATTTTTCGGTTAGTTATACATAACTGAGCGTTTCAATAGAATCCCTTGAATATTACCTAATATTTACTTCGTAAATTTTATAGTGGACATTCATCTAAGAAAAATTTTCTTTTCTGTTTCAGGTGAGTTCACTTACTAAGTATACTGACTCGAAGTTTCTGTGAGTGTACAAAATCTATTAGAAAAAATTTATTATACGAAGAATAATACGGACTATTCATTGTGTTTTAGTTTATTTACTAGATATTTTTAATTTTTGAGACAATCCGTGCAGAAATTTTGCCGTGGCCCCGAATGGGCCCCGATTTGGTTCCGAACTGGTAACCCTAAATACGGCATGAAACGCACGTCCCGATTGGGTATGGATTTGGCTCCTCGATTACCGGTCGGGGATCATACTGGCCAGATCGGGGCCAGGTCGGGGCGTGCGTCTCATTCCCTATCTGGGCCAGATCCGGAAATTTCTGCACAAAAAGTGGTTGGTAGATCAGGAAAAACCTGGAATTCTGGGAAAAGTCAAGGTTTTCAGGAAAATCTTGCAAAAGCCAAAGAATTTCTACAAGAAGCATCTTAAATAACTGTCAAGGATAATTATTTTGAAATTGTTTTATTCCATCTATAAAATATTCTACGTTAAAAATTTGACAACATTAAAATTCTGACGATTGACTATTAATGGTCAGCAAAAATAAAAAATTGTTCAGCGAAAAATTAGGGAGTTTTGAAAATGAAGTTTTGCAGCCACCCTGCTCAAATATTGTGAGTAATTTATTTGCCTTGTATTTCCATTTCTATTTTTTTTTTTTTGCATTTTCCTCCTTCTAAAGACTATATTCTGTGTTAAAAATTTCATTCTTTGGTTCAAAATTCAACTATTTTGATATAAAATGAACATTTTCTTGAAAATTCCTATTTGGGTATTGAAAATTCAACTGAAGTCTTTCTTGGTTAAAAATTGAAATATTTTTTTTTTATTTGTCTTTTTGCTTTGAAAATTCATCTACTTCAATGGAAATGTAATTTTTTTATTGATGTGAGACTTTTTGATTAAAAATTAATCTTCTTTGGTTGAGGATTCAACTATTTTGCTGGAAAGTCGTCTTTGTTGGTTGAATCCAACTGTTTTTAAATTTAAATTAAAATCTTTCATGTTTCAAATATTTACTATTACATTATTCGTTAAAAATTCATCTTGTTTGGTTAAAAATGGAACTACTGGGTTGAAGGTCCAATAATTTTGTTAAAAAATCTTTTTTTTTTAAGATTCCTCTCATGTTAGTTGAAAATTCATCTCTTTTGTTGAAAATTCTCTTCTTTACTGAAAATTCAACTGTAAATTGAACTGTTTTGTTGAAAATTCATTTTTTTGTTCGAAGTCAATTTTTTGAACTGAAAATGTACTCAAGTTTTCCATTTTTGGTTGAAAATTGATATTTTTTAGTTGAAAATTGTTATTTTTTGTGTGTAGAAAACTGTTATTTTTTTTGTAGAAAACTAATCTTCTTGGTTTCAAAATACCTCTATTTGGAGAAAAATTTAATTGTTCAGTTGAAAATTAAAATTTTGTTGAAAAAAAAATTTTCTTTGAAATTTAATTTTTTAACTGAAGATTTCAATTTTCCATGTTTTGTTGAAAATCCTTTTTAGTTGAAAATTAATCTTTTTGGTTTTGAAATTCATCTCTTTTGGTCAAAATTTCATCTTTCTGGTTGAAATATCAACTATCACATTTTTTGTTGAGAACTAATCGGTATGGGTTGAAAATTCAACTTTTTTGTTGAAAATTTAACTATTATTTAGAAAAATTAATTATTTTGTTGAAAGTTCTACTCTTTTGCTGAAATTTTAACTATTTTGTTGAAAATTGGTCACTTTTGCTTTAAATTTCAAATATTAGTCGGTTGCGAGTGGAACTGTTTAGTTAAAAATGAATTTGGTTGTTGTTGGAAATTCAACTATTTGGTTGAAACCGGAACTATTTTCGATTTAAGTTTAACCTTTTTTGTTTGAAATTTCGACATTTTGGTTAAAAATTGAATCATTTCGTTGAAAATTAATCTTTTTCATCCGAAAATTTAAATTTTTTATTGATAATTTGTCTTCTTGTACTAAAAATGCATCGCTTGTGGCAGAAAAGGCATATTGTTTATTAAAAATTGAACTATTTTTTTGAAAAGCCATCTTTTTATTCAAAAAAATCATTTTTAATTTTCCTAAATCTGTCGTTGTTTTATTCCGTTTATAGAAGATCCTATCTATAAAATGTTACAATATTATAGTGTTCGTCTTTGAATACTGGTTAGGGAAAATGAAAAATTGGTCAAGATAAAACCAGGAAAATGTCAGAAAATGTTGACAAAGAATTTATTCAACTCATCTTGAGGTTTTCTTAATGTTATAATTTATTTGTTAAAGCCTTCCCTCGAAACATCTAGTACTTAATGCAAAGGAATATAAAAATTTTACTTCCCATACCAGAAGAGTGCAATTTTAATCTTGATCAAATAGACTTTTCTTTTCCTAAATTATAATAATTCAATACTGACTAAAAGTCTCCTTAACTTCAGAAAAGATTTTAAAAGTCCAATCTACTTATCTACATCAAGCACTAATATTCCCACGTCATATTTTTGTTGTCTAAAAAAGAATCGGGCCGCTCGTTCTTTGAAATGCAAATAGGGTGGAAAGCAGGGTCCCAGTGTCCGTGCCCGACTTTGTCCTGTTGTCTCCGAAGAAATCCAATTGAATTATCAGTAGGGGGGCGTGTCGGGGGCCTTTAAAGGACGAAGTACCTTTATGCAGGCAGAGAGGGTGACTCGGTGATTATTGAAATCTTGTCGATCGCTCGCGTCACCCTGGCACTATAGTAGAGGCGCCGCAATTGTTTTGAAGCTGGTCCAAGTCCCAAGTCGGGTTGGAGCCGGTAACTCATCAATATGGAGTAGCCCAGTGTCCAATCCCGCGGCAGCCCCCGGGCAGCCCTTTTGAAGGTTACGAGGCGGTCTTCGGACTGTCATTCTTTGATTGGCTTTTAGAGTGGGCCATCTCCTTTGTTTTTTTAATCTTCCCGCGCCTCGGGTAGACGAGGGACAGCCTTTTTAGCTAGTCTTTTTGCTCATCTCCGTCGCCTCGTTTGCCGAAAGCATCGGCCACTGCCTCCCGAATGGGTACCAGGAAATCGTTGATTGTACCAGCATACACTCGACAAGATAGCGACGATGAAACAGAAAGAGGAACGGAATCTGTCGTCTTCCAGGATCAGGTTAACGACTTCCCAATATGGGGTTCATAAAGAAGATTTAAGAAAGGCTTGAGTGTTGGGAGTGTAAGAGAATACAGCCAGAATGAGCGAAAATTCCAACTGCGAACGATGACTACAATTTTCGTGTAGAACTAAATAAGTGTGCCATTGATCCAAATCCACTGATACCACTGATCCAAATCCACTTATGTTCAAAGGTTTTAGAAAAAAATTGTTCACTATGATTTTAATTTGCCGAAGACATTCAAAATGAGCAATACCTAACCAAAAGACTCCAACCACGAATATTGGTGGTCAATTTTCGGATAGAACGAAATAAGTATACTACTTTGAACCATCGGTTATCAGCAGTTAGGCTTGGATAGGATTGCTATTGATTTCTGTCAAAGGAAAATATTCCTATACATTCCTATACTTTCGTTAATACAATTTTAATACAATCTTATTGAATATGCTATCCCAAACTCCTATCCATTTCAATATGCTTCTTTAGATAGAAATACGATTCAATGTTATCAAATATTATATCCCACATTCCAATCTACTTCAATACGTTTTTTTTTATAGATATCAAATCAAACCCGTGAACATTTGTCGGAAAATCTTATACTTTTCTATCAACATTTACTCATTGGAACTCTATTACTATTACTCGTAAATCTTCATCGCACAAGACTGTATCCTATGTTACAGAATCTCGGAAGTGTTTAACTTACACAATCATTCGAGAAATCTTATACTCTTCCATCAACGTTTTTTTATTAAAACTATATTACTTTTTTATACTGCTATACTTTTTTATCAACATTTTCTCATTGAAACTGTATCAAATCTTAATCGCACAATACTTGTATCAAATCCTATGTTCTAGAATTTTCTCGAACATCTTGAAAGTTCTTATCTAAATCTATCTGTCGGAAATTCTTATACTTTTCTATCAACATTTTCTCAATTAATCTCTATTAAATCTTAATCGCACAATACTTGTAAAAATCCTATGTTCTAGAATCTTGAAAGTTTTAATCTAACTCTATCTGTCGAGAAATCGTATACTTTCCCATAAACGCTTTCTCATTAAAACTCTATTAAATTTCAATCGTACAAGACTTATATCAAATAATATGTTCAAAAAATTTAGATGTTCTTATCCAGCTCTATCTTTCGAAAAATCTTATACTCTTCCATCAACATTTTCTCATTGAAACTCTATTGAATCTTAATCGCACAAGACTTGTATTGTATGAAATCCTACATCTTGAAATCTCAAAAATGTATGTTAAATTCTATCCATTATTAAATCTTATACTTTTTCTTTAAAAAGTTTTTTTCGAACTCTATCAAATAATGTTCGCACCAGACTTGCTTAAAATCCTATGTTTCAGAATCTTGGAAGTTTTTATTTAACGCTCTGTGTCGAGAAATCTTATACTTTTCTGTCAACATTTTCTGATTGAAACTCTATTTAATATTAATCGCACAAAACTTTTATCAAATCATATGTTTCAGAATCTTGGAAGTTCTTATTGAACTGTAACTGTCGAGAAATCTTAAACTTATTTATCAACTTTTTGTCTTTGAAACTCTATCAAATCTTAATCGCACAATACTTGTATCATATCCTATGTTTTAGAATCTTGGAAGTTCTTCTCTAAATCTATATCTTTCGGGAATTTTTATACTTTTCTGTCGACATTTTCTCATTGAAACTCTATTCAATCTTAATTGGACAAAACTTGTATTAAATCCTATGTTTCAGAATCACGAAAGTTTTCATCTTACTCTATATGTCAAGAAATCTTATACTTTTCCAGTGAAATTTTCTGATTGAAACTCTATTAAATAATAATCGCACAGTGCTTGTATCCAATCCTATATTCTAGAATCTTGGAAGTTTTTATCTAACTCTATTTGCCGAGAATTCTTATACTTTTCTATCAACATTTCTCTTTGAATCTATATTAAATCCTTATCGCACAAGACTTGTATAAAGTCCTATGTTCTAGAATCTTGGAAGTTCTTATTTAACGCTATCTGTCAAGAAAGCTTATACTTTTCTATTAACATTTTCCTATTGAAACTCTATTAAATCTTAATTGAACGAAACTTGTATCAAATCCTATGTTTCAGAATCTCGGAAGTTCTTAGCTAACTCTATCTCTTGAGAAATCTTGTACTTTTCTGTCATCATTTTCTCATTGAAACTCTATCAAATCTTAATCGCACAATACTTGTATCAAATCCTATATTCTAGAATCTTGAAAGTTCTTATCTAAATCTATCTGTCGAGAATTTCTATACCTATTTATCAACATTTTCTCATTGAAACTCTATTAAATCTTAATCGAACAAAACTTGGATCAAATTCTATGTTTCAGAATCTTGGAAGTTTTTATCTTAATCTATATGTCGAGAAATCTTATACTTTTCCAGTAAAATTTTCCGATTGAAACTCTAATGAATCCTAATCGCAGAAGGCTTGTATAAAATCTTCTGATCCAGAATCTTGGAAGTTTTTATCTAACTCTATCTGTCGAGGAACCTTATACTTTTTCATCAAAATTTTCTCATTGAAACTCTATCAAATATTAATCGCGCAGTACTTGTATCAGATCCTATGTTCTAGAATCTTGACAGTTTTTATCTAACTCTATCGGTCGAGAATTCTTATACTTTTCTATCAACATTTTCTCCTCGAATCTATATTAAATTTTAATTGCTGAAGACTTGCATCAAATCCTATGTTCCAGAATCTTGAAAGTTCTTATCTAAATCTATCTGTCGAAAAATCTTATACTTATCTATTAACATTTTCTGATTAAAACTCTATTAAAACTCAATCGCACAAAACTTTTATCAAATCCTATGTTCTAGAATCTTCTCGAGAATCTTGAAAGTTCTTATCTAAATCTATCTGTCGAAAAATCTTATACTTTTCTATCAACATTTTCGGATTAAAACTCTATTAAAACTTAATCGCACAAAACTTTTATCAAATCCTATATTTCAGAATCTTGGAAGTTCTTATCTAACTGTAACTGTCGAGAAATCTTATACTTTTTTATCAACATTCTGTCATTGAAACTCTATCAAATCTTAATCGCACAATACTTGTATCCAATCCTATGTTCTAGAATCTTGAAAGTTCTTATCTAAACCTATCTATCAACATTTTCTCATTGAAACTCTATTAAATCTTAATCGAACAAAACTTGTATTAAATCCTATGTTTCAGAGTTACGGAAGTTTTCATCTTACTCTATATGTCAAAAAATCTTACACTTTTCCAGTGAAATTTCCCGATTGAAACTCTATTAAATCCTCATCGCAGAAGGCTTGTATAAAATCTTCTGATCCAGAATCTTAAAAGTTTTCATCTAACTCTATCTGTCGAAAAAACTCATACTTTTTCATCAACATTTTCACTGAAACTCTATCAAATCTTAATCGCACAATATTTGTATCCAATCCTATGTTCCAGAATCTTGAAAGTTCTTATCTAAATCTATCCGTCGGGATTTCTATACCTATCTATCAACATTTTCTCATTGAAACTCTAATAAATCTTAATCGAAAAAAACTTGTATCAAATCATATGTTTCAGAATCTCGGAAGTTTTCATCTAACTCTATCTGTTGAGAAAACTTATACTTTTTCATCAACATTTTCTCATTGAAACTCTATTAAATATTAATGGCACAGTACTTGCATCAAATCCTATGTTCTAGAATCTTGAAAGTTTTCATCTACCTCCATCTGTCGAGAATTCTTACACTTTTCTATCAACATTTTCTCGTTGAATCTATATTAAATCCTAATCGCACAAGACCTTTATCTAATCATATATCTCTCAATCTAAAAAATGTCTATCAACTCTTATCCGTTGTAGAATCTTATACTTTTTCTATCAACAGTTTTTCATTGAAACTCTCTCAAATCTTATTCGCACAAGACTTGTATCAAATCCTATTTTCCAGAATCTGGAAGATTTCCATCGAATTCTACTCCTCGAAAAATCTTACACTTTTCTACCAAGATATTGTCATTAAAACTCTATTGATAGAAATTTCCAAGACAGTGGAAGATAGGATATGATACAAGTTTTTTGTGGATATTATTTGATAGAGGATAATGAGAATCTCATGATAGAAAAGTATAATATTTCTCCATTGATAAAATTTGATAGACATTTCCAAAATTGCAGAAGAGAAAACTTGATACAAGTTCTGTGTGGATAAGATTTGACAGAGGTATAATGAAAATATGATCATACAAAAGTCAGGGATTTCTGGAAGGATAGAGTGTGATTGAAAGGTCTGTTAAATTTTTCTGGATTTAAGTAAAACTCGGTTAAATTTAAGACCTTATTATCTGAATTTCATAATTGAGGCTTGAATTGAGACAACTTTTACTGAAAAATAAATTATGTCAACAATTTTAAAGTGTAACAATTTAAAGTATTCTTTTCTAGTACATAGATTACTGTTAATTCCAAGAAACAAGGAATGAAATTATTTTTGAAAAATGGAGTAGAAGGAAAAATTCACAAACTGAAATTGAGTATTTTTTGTTGACAGATCGCTTTTGATTTTTTCTTCTAAGGAAAAGCGGAATCGGAATTAATGTCGCCTATATAAGCATTTGACATGTTTATATACATAAGAAATGGTTATAAATGATAATTAGTTGATTCATTGGAAAATGTAATAAAATGAATCGAAAATATTCTTATAACTAAATTGAAATCTTGTTTGGTTCACTGGAACAGTTTCTTGCCTTGGATTGAAGAAGGAACAGGGTTTCGATGCCGTTCAAAATAAAAATAAAATTTTAAATCTCTTAAGTCTAAATTTATAATTTGTGAAACAAAAGTTGTAATATAATATACATCAAAAAGTCTAATAGTTTCCAAGTTTTCCCAGTATATGTTCGATTACGAAAGTTAAGCATCGCTTGGCTTGGTTGTACTCGGATGGGGGTCCTCGCGTTGAAAGTTACTTTGATTGAAAGATTTCTTGGTTCAAAATGAATTTTGTTGGTTCAAACTTCAACTTTTGTGGATAAGGATTCAACTTTTCTGTTTGAAAATTCAACTATTTTCTAGATAATGCGCCTTTTTCTCTTCAAAATTCAACAATTTTGTTGAAAATCTATCATTTTTGATAGAACATTATTCTTCTCTGTGGGAAAAACCATTTTTTTCGAAAATTTAAATATTTGATTAAAACTTAATCTTTTATGATTGAAAATTCATCTTCTTGGTTGAACAAATTTGTTAATTTTTCTTTTGAAATTGAACTATTCCGTTAAAATTTTGACTTTTTTAGTTGAAAATTCCGTTCTTACGTTGAAAATTCATGTATATTGTGGAAAAATCGTCCTTTTTGGTAGGAAACTAATCTTTTTTGTTGAAAGTTTGTCTTTTTTAGTTTAAAATTCAACTATTCTCTTAAAAATTCTTGTACTAATTCAACTAGTTCAAAATTCGTCTTTTAATGTAAAGGTCCTCTTTCTTGGTTGAAAATTCATCTTTTTGGTTGATAGTTTAACTATTTGGTTAAAAATTAGTTTGTGTTTCTTCAATTTAACTGGTTGAAAATTGGTATTTTTTATTTAAAAAATCTATTAATTGTTTGAAAATTTATGTATATTGTGGAAAAATCATCCTTTTAGGTAGAAAATTAATCTTCTTTGTTGAAAATTGATCTATTTTATTGAAAATTTGTCTTTCTTAGTTTAAAATTGAACAATTTTCTTAAAAATTCTTATTTTTTCTTTTAATTCAACTAGTTCAAAATTCGTCTTTTGGTGGAAAGGTTATCTTTCTTGGTTGAAAATTCATCTTTTTGTTTGAGAATTCAAGTATTTTGTTAAAAATTAGTTTTCTTTTGTTTAATTCAACTGGTTGAAAATTTGTCTTGTGGTAGTAAAGTCATCTTGCAACTGTCTTCCAAAAATGCGTTTTTCTGGCTTGAGAATGAAACTGTTTTTGGTTGAATTTTAATCTTTTTCGGTGGAACATCGACCACTTTGTTAAGAATGCCTTTTTTTCTAGTTTGGAGATTCAACTTCTTTGATATAGTCACCTTTTTTGGTCAAAAATTAAATTGCTCTTTAAAAATTCGTCCTTTTGAATCGAAAAGTCATTTTTGATGGTGAGAAAGTCATCTTTCTTTTGGTTAAAAATAGACTTTTTTGTTGAAAATTTAACTCTCATCAAAAAAATTCATCTTTTTGGCTTGAAAATTTAACTATTTGGTTGGAAGTTCAACTATTTTGTTGAAAATTCATCCTTTTGGGAAACAATCAACATTTTAGGTTGAAAATTCATCTTTTTAATGTAAAATCTGGAAATCTTAGAAATTTAAAGTGTTTCATATTAAATGCTATATGGTATTGACATTTATTTTTATTTAAGAGATTTTATTTTTCTATCATTCTCTTATTTTTGCTAAAAAATCACCCTATTTCCTCTGTTTTGATAGAATTTTGGGCTACCTTACTTTTCGGCGGAAGGGGGGGGGGATCTACTGGAAATAACAGGGGGGGGGGGTAAAAAGCCTAAAATTGGTTGCGTAGTTTATGGACGACACCTTACTTAATTACACTTTATATCACTGAAAGTGATAAATAATTTAATGTTATTCTAGAGCCTATAAGATTGTTTATTAGAATATCTCAAGTCACTGTTTTGCACAAGTTTCTTTAAAAGAAAATTACGACAATTAAAAACGATGAGACCATGTTCTCATTTTTCGTCGAGATTTTTACATCTGAATGAAATCTGAATAATATCGAGTCAATTACGTAAATCGAAGATGATACCGCCTCTCCTGTCAATCAAACGTGTCAAGATAAGACACTTCTTTATTGCTCTTTGTATCTTTAGAACGCGAACATATTTATTTATCCTCTATAATAATAATCTTGAAATTTAAATACTGTCACGTTCATTAAAATCAGTATTCATTTTTTAGTTTTTTTTTACCTAAGGATATCAAGGATGGCTGTAGATTAAAAAAATCTGAAAATTAGGGGCAAGCCAGGAAATTTTAATGGTTAGGAAAAGTCAAGGAAAAGTCAGGGATTTTTAGAAAACGTTTGCTGAAGTTGTGGAATTTCTGTAAGAGGCACTTCAAATAACTTTCAAGGTTAATCAATTTTAAATTGTTTTATTCCATTTATAAAATATACTAGCTTAAAAATTTAATAAGATTTAGGTTACGGTCTTTGAATATTAATGGTCAATGAAAAGTAAAAATTGATCAGGGAAAAATAAGCTAATTTTGATAATTGTAGTTTTGCGGCAACCCGGATATAATATTCTTCTGCGTAATTTATTTGCCTTATATTTCTATTGCTATTTCTGTTTTTTTTTCTGTTGCTTATTCTAAAAATTTTATTTTTAGTTTCAAATTTTATTATTTGTTTGCAAAGTCAACAGTTTTGTTAAATCATCCATTTTTGTCAAAAATTCAACTGTTTTGTTGAAAACTCCTCTTTTTTAAATAAAAATTTAATTATTCAGATAGAAAATTAACTTTTTTGATGAAAATTCATATGTTAATGTTGAAAGTTCAACTGAAACATTTCTGAATTGAAAATTCAACTATTTTTTTTTAATTTGTCTTTTCGGTTTAGAAATTCATATCTTTTCCTAGAAATTTAATCTTTTTGGGTTAAAAGTGCAAGTGTTTATTTGAAAATTCACCTTTTTTGGTTGAAAATTCAATAATTTGGTTGAAAGTTAATTTTTTTAACTTGAAAATAAACTATTCCATTTCTGGTTGAAAGTTTATGTATTTTGTTGAAAATTCGTCTTTTTTAGTTGAAGGTTGTAGCACATTGTACCAAAATTTTGGAAATTTGCTCTTTTTTGGTTAAAAATTAATTGTTATTACAGGTAATTTAATTATTCCAGTTTAAGATTTATAATTTTAGTGAAAAATTCATATAATTCTTTGTTAAAAACTTTTCTTTTTGAAAATTAAATTTTTAACTCAAAATATAGCCATTCCATTTTTGTTTGAAAATGGATTTTTTGTAATTCGTAATTCAAATACTTGAGTAAACCTTGAATCACTTTGTTAAAAATTCATTTTTCTTGATTAAAGGTTCATCTCTTTCGTTGGGAATTGAAATATTTTGTTGAAAATTCGTTTTTTTTTTGTTTAAAATTATTTTTTTTAACTGAAATTTTTCAATCCGAAAATATCACTTTCCTGAAAAAACTGAGTTTTAACCAAAAACTAGGAAACTTTAGCTGAAAAAATTAGTTTTTTACCAACAATTAACTTTCGGTAAATTCATATTAAATTGTAAACAAATTAGTTCCAGAAATCAAATGGATTGAAAATTCGACTATATTCCAGAAAATTGGTCTTTTGGTTTGAAAATTAATCTTCAGAACCGCAAGTTGAACTACTGAAACTACTGAAAATTTAAAATTTTTTAGTTGGAGATTCAAGTATTTGTGTAAGATTAATTTTTTAACTGCAAATGTAACTTTTTCATTTTTGGTAAAAACTTGATATTTTCTAGTTGAAAATTCGTAATTTTTGGTAGAAAATTTAATCTTTTGGGCTGAAATTTCGGTTTGATAATTCAACAAGGTAGATGATTTTTTTTTTTTTTTTGACTGAAAAATCTCTATTTGTTCAAAATTCGTCTTTTTGGTTGAAAAATGCCACTTCGAAGCTGAAAGTTGAACTAATTGGTTAGAAGTTTGCATTTTTTTCAAATTCATCATTTTAATCAAATTTTCATATTTTAAGTTAAAATTTGATTTTCTTGTTGAAACATCGTTTTGTTGTTGTTAAAATTTATTGTTTTTAATGGAAATTTCATTTTTCCATTTTTGGTTCAAAATTTGCGTTTTTTAGTTAAAATTTCAACTATTTATTTAAAGATTCACGTATTTTGTTGAAAATTAGTTTTTCATGGTCAAAAATTAATCTTCTTGTTTTAAAATTCGTCTTTTTTGTAGCTGGAAAATTCAATTTTTTGGCTAAAAATTTAACTATTATCTTGAAAATTTATTTATTGTGTTCAAAATTGAACTCTTTGGTAGAAAATTTAATTAGTATGTTCCAATTTTTTTTTGCTAGAAATTTAACTATTTTGTTAAAAATTTAATTATTTGGTTGAAAATTCCACCACTTGGTTGAAAATTTAGCTTCAAAGGTTGAAATTTGAACATTTTGGTTAAAAATTTCACAATTTGGTCAATTGGAATTTCATCTTTTATAATAAAAAAGTCGTCTGTTTTGGTTGAAATGATTAAAAAAAACTCAAAATTTTATAATTTTAATTTGAAAATGTTTTATGCTCTTCATAAAAGATTCTATGATAAAAATGTGACAAGATAAAAATTCTGGTCTTCATATATTAATCGTCAGAAAAAATGATAAATTGGTCAGAAAAAAGTGAGGGAAAAGTCAGGGAATTTTGCAAATGAAGTTTTTCAGCCACCCTGATAGATACTTTTTCAATATTAATAATCCTTTTTGTATGTAGAAATTTATCAATAAATAATTGTTCATATTCAAAGAGTAGTAAAATATATTTGCATAAATATCAATGTTGATACAATTGTCGTTGTTCCCAGTGATCAGTGGTCAAGTTTAAAAAAAAATATCGCAGCAGTTTATCGCTGGGGTTATCCAAGAAGACAAAACTAACAGCATGTCGTTCGAGTTGCGATCTCGTCAACCGCATGTCACATATTATCGTTTATGACTCGCCAATTAGTATCCTCATCTTTTAATGGCACTAAAAGTAATTTAGAATAATCCATATAAGATTAGAGAAACTTTCATATTTGAAAAAAAATTTTGCTCAGACTTATGACTTTACTAATTATATTATTATTAAATTCATATATACTTTATTTATTTTTTATTCCTAACTTTAAAAAATTGAACCCCAGCACAAGTTGTGAAATAAGGAATTTAATGTTGACAATGCACTGCAGGCTTCATTTCCTTCATTTCTTTCTTTTTTTTCTTCATTTCTTTCATTTTTTTCTTTCATTTTTTCCTTTCATTTTTTTCTTTCATTTCCTTATTTCTTCTCTCATCATTTCTTTATTTCTCAATCTTTACAAATTTTGGTTGTGAAAACTGCTATTGAGTCGTTCAAACCTCCCCCTCTAATAGTTTCCACACTCCCCCTATATTCCCCTACTTCCTGACCCCTCACTTCACCGTCAGCCCCCCTTCCCCAATTATTCCTCCTCTACTTTCCCCTTTCCTCGCTCATCCATCTAACACTCCTTTCCTACTTTCCTTCCGTAGCTTTCACTTCCCCTCCTGTTCGGACCCTTATTTGTGATCTACTTCCTCTACTTCCCCTCACTCATACTCTCTTCCCCTACTTCCTCACCCATCATTGCCCCTCACACTAGTTCTTCTTCCCTCGTTTCCCGCTCGCTCCTCCTACTTCCCCTTCCCTCGTCTCCTTAACTCCTCTTTATCTTTCCTCATTTCCCCTAATTACCCTCCCCTCATTTCTCTTCATTTCTCCTACTTCACCTACTTCACCTACTTCC